>JAFEUB010000447.1:62500-77500 GCA_024529925.1 Ophthalmolycus amberensis
AAGTTAAAGTCCCCCTGGAGCTCTGGTAGTCTGTGTCAGTACCAGGACCCCGAAAAAAAAAAGTTAAAGTTGGAAAACACTTAGAAAAAAAACCAGAAAGTTGATTTCATCCAGGGTCTGTCTGTGGTGAATGAGTCCGGTCTTGAGGCTCTGGCACGGGCCAGAGATGGTGCGTGACTCCCCCTGGATCTCTGGTAGTCTGGGTCAGTACCAGGACCACGAAAAAAAAAAGTTAAAGTCCCCCTGGACCTATGGTAGTCTGTGTCAGTACCAGGACCCTGAAAAAAAAAAGTTAAAGTCCCCCTGGACCTCTGGTAGTCTGTGTCAGTACCAGGACCCCGAAAAAAAAAGTTAAAGTTGGAAAACACTTAGAAAAAAAACCAGAAAGTTGATTTCATCCAGGCTCTGTCTGTGGTGAATGAGTCCGATTCTAAGGCTCCTTCGGCGGATGAGTTTGCAGCAAACAACCGCTGTCTCCACCCTGGAGCTCGGTCGCCCTCCTGTGGACATATATGTGTATTGCAGGACCAAACAATACTTAGAAAAAAAACCAGAAAGTTGATTTCATCCAGGCTCTGTCTGTGGTGAATGAGTCCGGCTTTGGGTCTCTGGCGCGGGCCAGAGATGGTGCATGACTCCCCCTGGATCTCTGGTAGTCTGTGTCAGTACCAGGACCCCGAAAAAAAAAAGTTAAAGTCGGAAAACACTTAGAAAAAAAACCAGAAAGTTGATTTCATCCAGGGTCTGTCTGTGGTGAATGAGTCCGGTTTTGGGGCTCTGGCTCGGGCCAGAGATGGTGCGTGACTCCCCCTGGATCTCTGGTAGTCTGGGTCAGTACCAGGACCACGAAAAAAAAAAGTTAAAGTCCCCCTGGAGCTCTGGTAGTCTGGGTCAGTACCAGGACCCCGAAAAAAAAAAGTTAAAGTCCCCCTGGATGTCTGGTAGTCTGGGACAGTACCAGGACCACGAAAAAAAAAAGTTAAAGTCCGAAAACACTTAGAAATAGATTGGAAAACTTGATTTCATCCAGGCTCTGTCTGTGGTGAATGAGGCCGGTGTTGAGGCTCTGGCGCGGGCCAGAGATGGTGCGTGACTCCCCCTGGATCTCTGGTAGTCTGGGACAGTACCAGGACCCCGAAAAAAAAAAGTTAAAGTTGGAAAACACTTAGAAAAAAAACGAGAACGTTGATTTCATCCAGGGTCTGTCTGTGGAGAATGAGTCCGGTTTTGGGGCTCTGGCTTGGGCCAGAGATGGTGCGTGACTCCCCCTGGATCTCTGGTAGTCTGGGTCAGTACCAGGACCACGAAAAAAAAAAGTTAAAGTCCCCCTGGAGCTCTGGTAGTCTGTGTCAGTACCAGGACCACGAAAAAAAAAAGTTAAAGTCCCCCTGGACCTATGGTAGTCTGTGTCAGTACCAGGACCCCAAAAAAAAAAAGTTAAAGTTGGAAAACACTTAGAAAAAAAACCAGAAAGTTGATTTCATCCAGGGTCTGTCTGTGGTGAATGAGTCCGGTCTTGAGGCTCTGGCGCGGGCCAGAGATGGTGCGTGACTCCCCCTGGATCTCTGGTAGTCTGGGTCAGTACCAGGACCCCGAAAAAAAAAAGTTAATGTCGGAAAACACTTAGAAAAAAAACCAGAAAGTTGATTTCATCCAGGGTCTGTCTGTGGTGAATGAGTCCGGTTTTGGGGCTCTGGCTCGGGCCAGAGATGGTGCGTGACTCCCCCTGGATCTCTGGTAGTCTGGGTCAGTACCAGGACCACGAAAAAAAAAAGTTAAAGTCCCCCTGGACCTATGGTAGTCTGTGTCAGTACCAGGACCCTGAAAAAAAAAAGTTAAAGTCCCCCTGGACCTCTGGTAGTCTGTGTCAGTACCAGGACCCCGAAAAAAAAAAGTTAAAGTTGGAAAACACTTAGAAAAAAAACCAGAAAGTTGATTTCATCCAGGCTCTGTCTGTGGTGAATGAGTCCGATTCTAAGGCTCCTTCGGCGGATGAGTTTGCAGCAAACAACCGCTGTCTCCACCCTGGAGCTCGGTCGCCCTCCTGTGGACATATATGTGTATTGCAGGACCAAACAATACTTAGAAAAAAACCCAGAAAGTTGATTTCATCCAGGCTCTGTCTGTGGTGAATGAGTCCGGTTTTGGGTCTCTGGCGCGGGCCAGAGATGGTGCATGACTCCCCCTGGATCTCTGGTAGTCTGTGTCAGTACCAGGACCCCGAAAAAAAAAAGTTAAAGTCGGAAAACACTTAGAAAAAAAACCAGAAAGTTGATTTCATCCAGGGTCTGTCTGTGGTGAATGAGTCCGGTCTTGAGGCTCTGGCGCGGGCCAGAGATGGTGCGTGACTCCCCCTGGATCTCTGGTAGTCTGGGTCAGTACCAGGACCACGAAAAAAAAAAGTTAAAGTCCCCCTGGACCTATGGTAGTCTGTGTCAGTACCAGGACCCTGAAAAAAAAAAGTTAAAGTCCCCCTGGACCTCTGGTAGTCTGGGTCAGTACCAGGACCCCGAAAAAAAAAAGTTAAAGTCGGAAAACACTTAGAAATAGATTGGAAAACTTGATTTCATCCAGGCTCTGTCTGTGGTGAATGAGGCCGGTGTTGAGGCTCTGGCGCGGGCCAGAGATGGTGCGTGACTCCCCCTGGATCTCTGGTAGTCTGGGACAGTACCAGGACCCCGAAAAAAAAAAGTTAAAGTTGGAAAACACTTAGAAAAAAAACCAGAAAGTTGATTTCATCCAGGCTCTGTCTGTGGTGAATGAGTCCGAATTTGAGGCTCTTTCAGCGGATGAGTTTGCAGCAAACAACCGCTGTCTCCACCCTGGAGCTCGCTCGCCCTCCTGTGGACATATATGTGTATTGCAGGACCAAAAAATACTTAGAAAAATAACCAGAGACTTGATTTCATCCAGGGTCTGTCTGTGGTGAATGAGGCCGGTTTTGGTGGTCTGGCTCGGGCCAGAGATGGTGCGTGACTCCCCCTGGATCTCTGGTAGTCTGGGACAGTACCAGGACCCCGAAAAAAAAAAGTTAAAGTTGGAAAACACTTAGAAAAAAAACGAGAACGTTGATTTCATCCAGGGTCTGTCTGTGGTGAATGAGTCCGGTTTTGGGGCTCTGGCTTGGGCCAGAGATGGTGCGTGACTCCCCCTGGATGTCTGGTAGTCTGGGACAGTACCAGGACCCCGAAAAAAAAAAGTTAAAGTCCCCCTGGATGTCTGGTAGTCTGGGACAGTACCAGGACCACGAAAAAAAAAGTTAAAGTCCCCCTGGATGTCTGGTAGTCTGGGACAGTACCAGGACCCCGAAAAAAAAAAGTTAAAGTCCCCCTGGATGTCTGGTAGTCTGGGACAGTACCAGGACCCCGAAAAAAAAAAGTTAAAGTCCCCCTGGATGTCTGGTAGTCTGGGACAGTACCAGGACCACGAAAAAAAAAGTTAAAGTCCCCCTGGATGTCTGGTAGTCTGGGACAGTACCAGGACCCCGAAAAAAAAAAGTTAAAGTCCCCCTGGATGTCTGGTAGTCTGGGACAGTACCAGGACCCCGAAAAAAAAAAGTTAAAGTCCCCCTGGATGTCTGGTAGTCTGGGACAGTACCAGGACCCCGAAAAAAAAAAGTTAAAGTCCCCCTGGATGTCTGGTAGTCTGGGACAGTACCAGGACCACGAAAAAAAAAGTTAAAGTCCCCCTGGATGTCTGGTAGTCTGGGACAGTACCAGGACCACGAAAGCGCTGAAGCTGTCAGCGCTTCGCCACTCCCCCGATTTTGACCATTTACATAGGGGGTAACCAAGGCACCTCGAGCAGCACGAAGCGCTGAAGCTGTCAGCGCTTCGCCACTCCCCCGATTTTGACCATTTACATAGGGGGTAACCAAGGCACCTCGAGCAGCACGAAGCGCTGAAGCTGTCAGCGCTTCGCCACTCCCCCGATTTTGACCATTTACATAGGGGGTCACCAAGGCACCTCGAGCAGCACGAAGCGCTGAAGCTGTCAGCGCTTCGCCACTCCCCCGATTTTGACCATTTACATAGGGGGTAACCAAGGCACCTCGAGCAGCACGAAGCGCTGAAGCTGTCAGCGCTTCGCCACTCCCCCGATTTTGACCATTTACATAGGGGGTCACCAAGGCACCTCGAGCAGCAGCAAGCGCTGACAGGACCAGCGCTTCACGCTATGAAAATGCAGTTGTAATACCAGAACCCCGAAAATGAAAAGTTAAAGTTGGACTCCCAGAACCACGAAAAGAAAAGTTAAAGTTGGAAAATACTTAGAAAAATAACGATATAAAATGAAGTTGTAATACCAGAACCCCGAAACCAAATTTGGACTACCAGAACCATGAAACCAGATTTGGAATACCAGAACCACGAAACTCTGGGGGCGCTGACGGAGGGTTTTAACCCAGGGAGGGGGCTTAAGTTTCGGGGCCCGGGACCTCGTGGTGCACGGGGTTAGAGGGGTATGTTGCGGAGGTGTCTCTGCGGGGTTTTGGTGCATGGTGGGCGGGTGTGGAAGAGTGTTGAGGGGGGGGGGGTGTGTGTGAGGTATTTTCAGCCTGCTTTAGGCCCAGATGTTGGGGGGAGATGCAGGGTGGTGCAGGGTGGTGCAGGCTGGTCCAGGGAGGCGGTCTGGAGGTCCTTTACCCAGGAATGAAGCCTCTTTCCTGGGGTAACACGTTTTTGGTGTTATTACCCCTTTACGACCTGTTTTTCAGCCTGCTTTAAGCCCACATATTGGGGGGATAGGCAGGGTGGTCCAGGGTGGTCCAGGGAGGCGTTGTGGCTGTCCTTTACCCAGGAATGAAGCCTCTTTCCTGGGGTAACACGTTTTTGGTGTTATCACCCCTTTACGACCTGTTTTTCAGCCTGCTTTAAGCCCACATATTGGGGGGATAGGCAGGGTGGTCCAGGGTGGTCCAGGGAGGCGTTGTGGCTGTCCTTTACCCAGGAATGAAGCCTCTTTCCTGGGGTAACACGTTTTTGGTGTTATCACCCCTTTACGACCTGTTTTTCAGCCTGCTTTAAGCCCACATATTGGGGGGATAGGCAGGGTGGTCCAGGGTGGTCCAGGGAGGCGTTGTGGCTGTCCTTTACCCAGGAATGAAGCCTCTTTCCTGGGGTAACACGTTTTTGGTGTTATCACCCCTTTACGACCTGTTTTTCAGCCTGCTTTAAGCCCACATATTGGGGGGATAGGCAGGGTGGTCCAGGGTGGTCCAGGGAGGCGTTGTGGCTGTCCTTTACCCAGGAATGAAGCCTCTTTCCTGGGGTAACACGTTTTTGGTGTTATCACCCCTTTACGACCTGTTTTTCAGCCTGCTTTAAGCCCACATCTTGGGGGGAGATGCAGGAGGGTGCAGGCTGGTCCAGGGAGGCGGTCTGGAGGTCCTTTACCCAGGAATGAAGCCTCTTTCCTGGGGTAACACGTTTTTGGTGTTATTACCCCTTTATTACCTGATTTTCAGCCTGCTTTAAGCCCACATATTGGGGTGAGAAGCAGGGTGGTCCAGGGTGGTCCAGGGAGGCGTTGTGGATGTCCTTTACCCAGGAATGAAGCCTCTTTCGTGGGGTAACATGCACTTGAAGTGGATGTAATGAGATGCAAATGATATGTGTATTTGTTACTTTAGCCTCTGTGGAGGTATTTCTCTGGGTTTTTCTTACTTTTCCTGGCTGCTTTAAGTGCATACACTGCGGGTAGGTGCAGGGTGGTCCAGGCTGGTCCAGGGAGGTGTTCTGGAGGTAATTTACCCAGGAATGAAGCCTCTTTCATGGGGTACCATGTTCTGGGTGTCATTACCTGTTTTTCAGCCTGCTTTAAGCCCACATCTTGGGGGGAGATGAGCTGCAGGAGGGTGCAGGCTGGTCCAGGGAGGTGTTCTGGAGGTAATTTACCCAGGAATGAAGCCTCTTTCATGGGGTACCATGTTCTGGGTGTCATTACCTGTTTTTCAGCCTGTTTTAAGCCCACATCTTGTGGGGAGATGAGCTGCAGGAGGGTGCAGAGTGTTCCAGGGAGGCATGCTGGAGGTAATTTACCCAGGAATGAAGCCTCTTTCCTGGGGTAACATGTTCTGGGTGTTACTACCTGTTTTTCAGCCTGCTTTAAGCCCACATCTTGTGGGGAGATGAGCTGCAGGAGGGTGCAGAGTGTTCCAGGGAGGCATGCTGGAGGTAATTTACCCAGGAATGAAGCCTCTTTCCTGGGGTAACATGTTCTGGGTGTTACTACCTGTTTTTCAGCCTGCTTTAAGCCCACATCTTGTGGGGAGATGAGCTGCAGGAGGGTGCAGAGTGTTCCAGGGAGGCATGCTGGAGGTAATTTACCCAGGAATGAAGCCTCTTCCGTGGGGTACCATGTTCTGGATGTTATTACCTGTTTTTCAGCCTGCTTTAAGCCCACATCTTGGGGGGAGATGAGCTGCAGGAGGGTGCAGAGTGTTCCAGGGAGGCATGCTGGAGGTAATTTACCCAGGAATGAAGCCTCTTCCGTGGGGTACCATGTTCTGGATGTTATTACCTGTTTTTCAGCCTGCTTTAAGCCCACATCTTGTGGGGAGATGAGCTGCAGGAGGGTGCAGAGTGTTCCAGGGAGGCATGCTGGAGGTAATTTACCCAGGAATGAAGCCTCTTCCGTGGGGTAACATGTTCTGGGTGTTATTACCTGTTTTTCAGCCTGTTTTAAGCCCACATCTTGGGGGGAGATGAGCTGCAGGAGGGTGCAGGCTGGTCCAGGCAGGCGTTCTGGAGGTAATTTACCCAGGAATGAAGCCTCTTTCCTGGGGTAACATGTTCTGGGTGTTACTACCTCAATATCACTTGCTTTTCAGCCTGTTTTAAGCCCACATCTTGGGGGGAGATGAGCTGCAGGAGGGTGCAGGCTGGTCCAGGGAGGCGGTCTGGAGGTCCTTTACCCAGGAATGAAGCCTCTTTCCTGGGGTCACATGTTCTGGGTGTTACTACCTGTTTTTCAGCCTGCTTTAAGCCCACATCTTGGGGGGAGATGAGCTGCAGGAGGGTGCAGAGTGTTCCAGGGAGGCATGCTGGAGGTAATTTACCCAGGAATGAAGCCTCTTCCGTGGGGTACCATGTTCTGGGTGTCATTACCTGTTTTTCAGCCTGTTTTAAGCCCACATCTTGGGGGGAGATGAGCTGCAGGAGGGTGCAGGCTGGTCCAGGGAGGCATGCTGGAGGTAATTTACCCAGGAATGAAGCCTCTTCCGTGGGGTAACATGTTCTGGGTGTTATTACCTGTTTTTCAGCCTGTTTTAAGCCCACATCTTGGGGGGAGATGAGCTGCAGGAGGGTGCAGAGTGTTCCAGGGAGGCGGTCTGGAGGTAATTTACCCAGGAATGAAGCCTCTTTCCTGGGGTAACATGTTCTGGGTGTTATTACCTGTTTTTCAGCCTGCTTTAAGCCCACATATTGTGGGGAGATGCAGGGTGGTCCAGGGTGCTCCAGGGAGGCGGTCTGGAGGTAATTTACCCAGGAATGAAGCCTCTTTCCTGGGGTAACACGTTTTTGGTGTTATTACCCCTTTACGACCTGTTTTTCAGCCTGCTTTAAGCCCACATCTTGGGGGGAGATGAGCTGCAGGAGGGTGCAGAGTGTTCCAGGGAGGCATGCTGGAGGTAATTTACCCAGGAATGAAGCCTCTTCCGTGGGGTACCATGTTCTGGGTGTCATTACCTGTTTTTCAGCCTGTTTTAAGCCCACATCTTGGGGGGAGATGAGCTGCAGGAGGGTGCAGGCTGGTCCAGGGAGGCATGCTGGAGGTAATTTACCCAGGAATGAAGCCTCTTCCGTGGGGTACCATGTTCTGGATGTTATTACCTGTTTTTCAGCCTGCTTTAAGCCCACATATTGTGGGGAGATGCAGGGTGGTTCAGGGTGCTCCAGGGAGGCGGTCTGGAGGTAATTTACCCAGGAATGAAGCCTCTTTCCTGGGGTAACATGTTCTGGGTGTTATTACCTGTTTTTCAGCCTGCTTTAAGCCCACATCTTGTGGGGAGATGCAGGGTGGTCCAGGGTGCTCCAGGGAGGCGGTCTGGAGGTAATTTACCCAGGAATGAAGCCTCTTTCCTGGGGTAACATGTTCTGGGTGGTATTACCCCTTTTTACCTGCTTTTCAGCTGCTTTAAGTGCATACACTGAGGGTAGGTGCAGGGAGGTGTTGTGCAGGTACTTTGCCCAGGAAAGGTGCCCCTTGTCTGGGTAACATGTACTAACCCTATGGCTTACGGCCATACCTCTCTGATGCGCCCGATCTCGTCTGATCTCGGAAGCTAAGCACAGCCGGGCCTGGTTAGTACTTGAATGGGAGACTGCCTGGGAATACCAGGTGCTGTAAGTTTTGGCTTACAGGCAGCGATGCTTCATGGAAGTGTCTCATCCGCTCCAAGGAGACTGTAAATCGGATTGACATTGGCCTGTTGACGCCGGGATAGAGTCCCAGAAAAATGAAGTTAAAGTTGCAAAATACTTAGAAAAATAACACCAGAGACTTGAGTTCATCCAGGCTCTGTCTGTGGTGTGAATCAGGCCGCTTTGGGGGCTCTGGCTCGGGCCAGAGACTCCCCCTGGATCTCTGGTAGTCTGTGGCAGTACCAGGACCAGGAAAAACAAAGTTAAAGTTGGAAAACACTTAGAAAAATAACGCTATGCAAATCCAGTTGCACTCCCAGAACCACGAATCGAGGGTGCACACGCGGACTTTGACCCCGTCCAACTTCGGCTGTGGGTGTCTGTTTATTTGTCTGGTAATTTCTATGGTTAGCCCAGGTCGAGGCCGACAGATGGAGGGGCTTGTCCCGTCTGTGCGTTCTATTTCCGGGGAGATGTGGCCCCCGGAAAACCCCTCCAAACCCGGAAATGCAGGCCCTTGGACTCCCAGATCCGGGAAAGTTAAGTTGTAAAATACGGATGAAATAACCATCCAAAAATGAAGTTGTACCACCAGAACCACCATGAAGATGTGGACTACCAGAAGCACCGAAAGAAGTAAGTGAAAGTTGTAAAATACTTCGAAAAATAGCGCTATGAAAATATCGACAACCACGAGCCTCAAACGGCAGAGTATCGAGGGTGCACACGCCGACTTTGAAGGCGTCTAACTTCGGCTGTGGGGCTCGCTTTATTTGTCTGACAATTTATCCAGTGAGAGCACGTCAAGGCTGACAATTCGGCGTGGTGGTCCCGTCTGTGCGTTATTTTTCCGGGGAGATGTGGCCCCGTAAAACCCCGACATCCCGGCCCTTTGCCGACCTCGTGAGGCCGAACGCAGGCTCGCATCTCCGATCAACCTGGACGTGCGTGTAGAGGGCGATGAGACCTACAATTCGGCGTGACGGGCGAGGCTGTGCGTGCTTGTTTCGCGGAGATAGCGCGTGTGGGAATACCAGATCCCCAAAAAAAAAAAGTCAGAGTGTCGCCACGGAGGGGCTTCCTGCGCTTCGCCACTCCCCCGATTTTGGCCATTTACATAGGGGGTCACCAAGCCACCTCGAGCAGCAGCTAGCGCTGAAGCTGTCAGCGCTTCGCCACTCCCCCGATTTTGACCATTTACATAGGTGGTCACCAAGCCACCTCGAGCAGCAGCTAGCGCTGAAGCTGTCAGCGCTTCGCCACTCCCCCGATTTTGACCATTTACATAGGTGGTCACCAAGCCACCTCGAGCAGCAGCTAGCGCTGAAGCTGTCAGCGCTTCGCCACTCCCCCGATTTTTACCATTTACATAGGTGGTCACCAAGCCACCTCGAGCAGCAGCTAGCGCTGAAGCTGTCAGCGCTTCGCCACTCCCCCGATTTTGACCATTTACATAGGTGGTCACCAAGCCACCTCGAGCAGCAGCTAGCGCTGAAGCTGTCAGCGCTTCGCCACTCCCCCGATTTTGACCATTTACATAGGTGGTCACCAAGCCACCTCGAGCAGCAGCTAGCGCTGAAGCTGTCAGCGCTTCGCCACTCCCCCGATTTTGACCATTTACATAGGGGGTCACCAAGCCACCTCAGAGCACCAAGCGCTGACAGGATCAGGGCTTCACCCAAAAATTGCCCCCCCCTCCCGATTTTGGCCATTTACATAGGGGGTAACCAAGCCACCTTGCGCACGATTACAGAAACCCAGTTTTTAAAAAAATTAGCAAAATCCTATCACCGTGAAAATTCATGGGGGTCTAAGGACGCTATACATGGGTTCAAAAAGTGTCATTTCGGCCTCTTTAAGCTGGAGCTTCGCTTGAGGGCAGCGATGCTTCATGGAAGTCCCGGGTCCGCCTCAAGGAGGCTCTAAATCGGATTGACAAGTGTCATGTTGGCCTCTTCAAGCTGGAGCTTCGCTTGAGGGCAGCGATGCTTCATGGAAGTCCCGGGTCCGCCTCAAGGAGGCTCAAAATCGGATTGACAAGTGTCATGTTGGCCTCTTCAAGCTGGAGCTTCGCTTGAGGGCAGCGTTGCTTCATGGAGGTCCCTCATCCGTTCCAGGGGTGCTCAAAATCGGATTGACAGGTGTCATTTTGGGCTGTTTAAGCTGGAGCTTTGCTTGAGGGCAGCGACACTTCATGGAGGTCCCTCATCCGCTCCAGGGGTGCTCAAAATCGGATTGACATGTGTCATTTTGGGCTGTTTAAGCTGGAGCTTTGCTTGATGGCAGCGACACTTCATGGAGGTCCCTCATCCGCTCCAGGGGTGCTCAAAATCGGATTGACAGGTGTCATTTTGGGCTGTTTAAGCTGGAGCTTTGCTTGAGGGCAGCGACACTTCATGGAGGTCCCTCATCCGTTCCAGGGGTGCTCAAAATCGGATTGACAGGTGCCATTTTGGCCTGTTTAAGCCGGTTCTTCGCTTGAGGGCAGCGTTGCTTCATGGAGGTCCCTCATCCGCTCCAGGGATGCTCAAAATCGGATTGACAGTTGTCATTTTGGGCTGTTTAAGCTGGAGCTTTGCTTGAGGGCAGCGACACTTCATGGAGGTCCCTCATCCGTTCCAGGGATGCTCAAAATCGGATTGACAGGTGTCATTTTGGGCTGTTTAAGCTGGAGCTTTGCTTGAGGGCAGCGACACTTCATGGAGGTCCCTCATCCGTTCCAGGGGTGCTCAAAATCGGATTGACAGGTGCCATTTTGGCCTGTTTAAGCCGGTTCTTCGCTTGAGGGCAGCGTTGCTTCATGGAGGTCCCTCATCCGCTCCAGGGGTGCTCAAAATCGGATTGACAGGTGCCATTTTGGCCTGTTTAAGCCGGTTCTTCGCTTGAGGGCAGCGTTGCTTCATGGAGGTCCCTCATCCGCTCCAGGGATGCTCAAAATCGGATTGACAGGTGTCATTTTGGGCTGTTTAAGCTGGAGCTTCGCTTGAGGGCAGCGTTGCTTCATGGAGGTCCCTCATCCGCTCCAGGGGTGCTCAAAATCGGATTGACATGTGTCATTTTGGGCTGTTTAAGCTGGAGCTTTGCTTGAGGGCAGCGACACTTCATGGAGGTCCCTCATCCGCTCCAGGGGTGCTCAAAATCGGATTGACATGTGTCATTTTGGGCTGTTTAAGCTGGAGCTTTGCTTGAGGGCAGCGACACTTCATGGAGGTCCCTCATCCGCTCCAGGGGTGCTCAAAATCGGATTGACATGTGTCATTTTGGGCTGTTTAAGCTGGAGCTTTGCTTGAGGGCAGCGACACTTCATGGAGGTCCCTCATCCGTTCCAGGGATGCTCAAAATCGGATTGACAGGTGTCATTTTGGGCTGTTTAAGCTGGAGCTTTGCTTGAGGGCAGCGACACTTCATGGAGGTCCCTCATCCGCTCCAGGGGTGCTCAAAATCGGATTGACAGGTGCCATTTTGGGCTGTTTAAGCTGGTTCTACGCTTGAGGGCAGCGAGACTTCATGGAAGTCCCTCATCCGCTCCAAGGATGCTCAAAATCGGATTGACAGGTGTCATTTTGGCCTCTTTAAGCTGGAGCTTTGCTTGAGGGCAGCGATGCTTCATGGACGTCCCGGGTCCGCCTCAAGGAGGCTCTAAATCGGATTGACAAGTGTCATGTTGGCCTCTTTAAGCTGGAGCTTTGCTTGAGGGCAGCGTTGCTTCATGGAGGTCCCTCATCCGTTCCAGGGATGCTCAAAATCGGATTGACAAGTGTCATGTTGGCCTGTTTAAGCTGGTTCTTCGCTTAAGGGCAGCGTTGCTTCATGGAAGTCCCGGGTCCGCCTCAAGGAGGCTCTAAATCGGATTGACAAGTGTCATGTTGGCCTCTTTAAGCTGGAGCTTTGCTTGAGGGCAGCGACACTTCATGGAGGTCCCTCATCCGTTCCAGGGATGCTCAAAATCGGATTGACAGGTGTCATTTTGGCCTCTTTAAGCTGGAGCTTTGCTTGAGGGCAGCGATGCTTCATGGAGGTCCCGGGTCCGCCTCAAGGAGGCTCTAAATCGGATTGACAAGTGTCATGTTGGCCTCTTTAAGCTGGAGCTTTGCTTGAGGGCAGCGATGCTTCATGGAGGTCCCGGGTCCGCCTCAAGGAGGCTCTAAATCGGATTGACAAGTGTCATGTTGGCCTCTTTAAGCTGGAGCTTTGCTTGAGGGCAGCGAGACTTCATGGAGGTCCCGGGTCCGCCTCAAGGAGGCTCTAAATCGGATTGACAAGTGTCATGTTGGCCTCTTTAAGCTGGAGCTTCGCTTGAGGGCAGCGATGCTTCATGGAGGTCCCGGGTCCGCCTCAAGGAGGCTCTAAATCGGATTGACAAGTGTCATGTTGGCCTCTTTAAGCTGGAGCTTCGCTTGAGGGCAGCGAGACTTCATGGAGGTCCCGGGTCCGCCTCAAGGAGGCTCTAAATCGGATTGACAAGTGTCATGTTGGCCTCTTTAAGCTGGAGCTTCGCTTGAGGGCAGCGAGACTTCATGGAGGTCCCGGGTCCGCCTCAAGGAGGCTCTTAATCGGATTGACAAGTGTCATGTTGGCCTCTTTAAGCTGGAGCTTCGCTTGAGGGCAGCGAGACTTCATGGAGGTCCCGGGTCCGCCTCAAGGAGGCTCTAAATCGGATTGACAAGTGTCATGTTGGCCTCTTTAAGCTGGAGCTTTGCTTGAGGGCAGCGTTGCTTCATGGAGGTCCCGGGTCCGCCTCAAGGAGGCTCTAAATCGGATTGACAAGTGTCATGTTGGCCTCTTTAAGCTGGAGCTTTGCTTGAGGGCAGCGATGCTTCATGGAAGTCCCTCATCCGCTCCAGGGATGCTCAAAATCGGATTGACAGTTGTCATTTTGGGCTGTTTAAGCTGGAGCTTCGCTTAAGGGCAGCGTTGCTTCATGGAGGTCCCTCATCCGCTCCAAGGATGCTCAAAATCGGATTGACAGGTGCCATTTTGGCCTGTTAACGCCTGGATAGTGGGACTACCAAAACCTCGAAAATCCTCTTGTGAAAACAACAGAGTATTGCCACGCAGAAGGTTCAGCGCTTCGCCACTCCCCCGATTTTGGCCATTTACATAGGGGGTCACCAAGGCACCTCCTCGAGCACCAAGCGCTGACAGGACCAGCGCTTCACCCCCCTCTCCCGATTTTGGCCATTTTCATAGGTGGTAACCAAGGCACCTCGAGCAGCACGAAGCGCTGAACCCGTCAGCGCTTCGCCACTCCCCCGATTTTGGCCATTTACATAGGGGGTCACCAAGGGACCTCCTCGATCACCAAGCGCTGACAGGACCAGCGCTTCACCCCCCTCTCCCGATTTTGGCCATTTACATAGGTGGTAACCAAGGCACCTCGAGCAGCATGAAGCGCTGAACCCGCCAGCGCTTCGCCACTCCCCCGATTTTGGCCATTTACATAGGGGGTCACCAAGGGACCTCCTCGATCACCAAGCGCTGACAGGACCAGCGCTTCACCCCCCTCTCCCGATTTTGGCCATTTACATAGGTGGTAACCAAGGCACCTCGAGCAGCATGAAGCGCTGAACCCGCCAGCGCTTCGCCACTCCCCCGATTTTGGCCATTTACATAGGGGGTCACCAAGGGACCTCCTCGATCACCAAGCGCTGACAGGACCAGCGCTTCACCCCCCTCTCCCGATTTTGGCCATTTACATAGGTGGTAACCAAGGCACCTCGAGCAGCATGAAGCGCTGAACCCGCCAGCGCTTCGCCACTCCCCCGATTTTGGCCATTTACATAGGGGGTCACCAAGGGACCTCCTCGATCACCAAGCGCTGACAGGACCAGCGCTTCACCCCCCTCTCCCGATTTTGGCCATTTTCATAGGTGGTAACCAAGGCACCTCGAGCAGCACGAAGCGCTGAACCCGTCAGCGCTTCGCCACTCCCCCGATTTTGGCCATTTACATAGGGGGTCACCAAGGGACCTCCTCGATCACCAAGCGCTGACAGGACCAGCGCTTCACCCCCCTCTCCCGATTTTGGCCATTTACATAGGTGGTAACCAAGGCACCTCGAGCAGCATGAAGCGCTGAACCCGCCAGCGCTTCGCCACTCCCCCGATTTTGGCCATTTACATAGGGGGTCACCAAGGGACCTCCTCGATCACCAAGCGCTGACAGGACCAGCGCTTCACCCCCCTCTCCCGATTTTGGCCATTTACATAGGTGGTAACCAAGGCACCTCGAGCAGCATGAAGCGCTGAACCCGCCAGCGCTTCGCCACTCCCCCGATTTTGGCCATTTACATAGGGGGTCACCAAGGGACCTCCTCGATCACCAAGCGCTGACAGGACCAGCGCTTCACCCCCCTCTCCCGATTTTGGCCATTTTCATAGGTGGTAACCAAGGCACCTCGAGCAGCACGAAGCGCTGAACCCGTCAGCGCTTCGCCACTCCCCCGATTTTGGCCATTTACATAGGGGGTCACCAAGGGACCTCCTCGATCACCAAGCGCTGACAGGACCAGCGCTTCACCCCCCTCTCCCGATTTTGGCCATTTTCATAGGTGGTAACCAAGGCACCTCGAGCAGCACGAAGCGCTGAACCCGTCAGCGCTTCGCCACTCCCCCGATTTTGGCCATTTACATAG
>JAFEUB010000448.1:0-45785 GCA_024529925.1 Ophthalmolycus amberensis
GCAAGACAATGGCAAACATACAAACATAATATTCATACTTAAATGATGTATGTAATATGCCAACATAGACACTTTTTAGCTAATATACATGTGATTAATTGGCTCCTGCACATATAATGTCGTGTTCTCTGTCGCCACAGTGCCGCCAAGGCACCCTACCTGGCCAAGTTCAAGGTGAAGCGCTGTGGGGTGAGCGAGCTGGAGCGGGAGGGTCTCCGCTGCCCGGAGGACTCGCTGGAGGACGGAGAGGACAACCCGGACGGATCGCGCAGGATTTTCTGGCAGGCGGCCATCTTTAAAGTGGGAGACGACTGCAGACAGGTGCCGAGCTCGTTCGCTGGGACGTTTTCAGGGGAGGGAGCTTCTCTTGTGACCCTCCTGCGTTTTCTTTTTTTACTCTGCAGGACATGCTCGCTCTGCAGATCATCGGGCTCTTTAAGAACATTTTCCAGCTGGTCGGCCTGGACCTGTTCGTCTTCCCCTACAGAGTGGTGGCCACCGCACCGGGGTAAGACTTCACGTCCCATCACTCCCTCCATTTGCCTCAGGGGGCTTTACAGTCTGTACAGCATTCTCTCTCGTGTCCACCAGGGGGCGACTCCTCTGGTTGTATAGAAGTCTATGAGAAAATGACTCTACTTCTCTCTTGATTTATTACCTCAGTAAACATTGTAAACATGAGTTTATGGTCTCAATCTCTAGTTTCAAGTCTTCTTCAATACAGCATGATGTTCATTTAGTACATTATGGTCCATTTAGAGTCAAACAGACCATAAAGCAGGAGATGCTTTAGGGCGGGGCTACACAGTGATTGACAGGTCGCTACCAGAGCGTGAGGTAAACTAGGGGCGTGTTTAAAACTTTACGTCATTGTGTCCCATCACTCATGACTGAAGGCAATGATGGCCGGAACGTTTTCCAAACATTTCCTGACCCGGTATTGTTCTCCTCAGTGTGGCGTGATCGAGTGCATCCCCGACTGCAAGTCCAGAGACCAACTCGGCCGGCAGACGGACTTCGGGATGTACGATTACTTCCGCAACCAGTACGGCGACGAATCCACGCTGGCCTTCCAGAAGGTGTGCAGACTGGAAACATTTGTGTGATCGTGAACCAATCGATTGCGTCTAAACTAAAACACAGTTTAAAGTTGATCTTATGAATCATTAAATACTGAAGTCTTCTTCTTCTTCTTTCCACAGGCTCGGTATAACTTCATCCGCAGCATGCCGCCTACAGCCTCCTGCTGTTCCTGCTGCAGATCAAAGACAGACACAACGGCAACATCATGCTGGACAGCAACGGGACCCTCATCCACATAGGTATGGGTCATGCACTGTACATGTAACAGCTGATGCCATGACGGAGAGGGAGCTCCGACAGGGAGCTTCCATTCAGTTCCATTGTGGTGCGTTCACCACTGCTACGTCCTTTTTCTTTTCTTTCTGCAGACTTTGGCTTCATGTTCGAGAGCTCTCCTGGAGGAAACCTGGGCTGGGAGCCGGACATCAAGCTGACCGACGAGATGGTGATGATCATGGGAGGCAAGATGGAGGCCACGCCGTTCAAGTGGTTCATGGAGATGTGCGTCAGAGGGTATCTGGCTGTACGGTAAGAAGAAGCCGGCAGTGTGTTCGTCTCCTCCTCGTGCTTTGTGACGGGAGAAAGATGAGCCGCACAGATAACGTTTGTTGTCATTTGTTTCTCCTCCGAACATAAAGACCGTACATGGACGCCGTGGTTTCTCTGGTGACCCTCATGCTGGACACTGGACTGCCGTGCTTCAGAGGACAAACCATCAAACTCCTCAAGTAAGTCCAACAGTCTGTCAAATACATCACCTTAGTTACTGCTGTATTGATTCATGTTAATAATCAGCAATACATAAGACTGCAGACAGACAGGTAGAGACCAGCTGGTGAACATAGTGCAGCTACAGAGACAGATATTAACTCAGGAGCTGGTGGAGACCAAAGACGGAGCTAAGAGAGAATATAGGACTCACATTCATCAGATGTTGATGTTGTTCATCGTGTTGCTCTGTATCTGTTGTCAGTGTTGTGTTTGCAACGTGTGGCCAAGATATCAATGAGTTTAAACATGAATGGATATCTTTTCTTTTGTTTAATCAGAGGACGGTTTAATCCTCAAATGAGTGAGAAAGAAGCTGCAGCGTTCATCATCAAAGTCATCCAAAGCTGTTTCCTCAGCAGCAGGTATGAGAAAGTCCCTCCTCTCTCGTCTACACGTGTAAAAACAATCTGCATACGTGTGGTCAGATCCTCACATGACCTCACGCAGCACGTGCAAACTCACATATTCCAACTTGTTGTTCAACAGGAGCAAAACGTACGACATGCTGCAGTACTACCAGAACCAAATACCCTACTGAGGAGTCCGCTGTCCGTCCAAGACCAGCGCCTCCACACCAAGCAATGCAAAACCTTCTCCTTGTGTTTTTTAATGATTTTAAGGAGGCGGTGGATGAGATTTACTCAACGTGGCACTTTGATCCTAATGCTCCACTTTTATCCAGCGTGACTGTGCGGTGTCTGGTTTTATAATGCACCTCTGCGTTTCAAAAAGTACGTCTTTAATTAACTCGAGAGCGAAGAACAATGTGCGACTTTCAACCAAAGGAGGTATTTGAATCACCCTTTAAGTGTTTTCTTCTCGATGCTGTTTGTTACGAACACTAGCTGTCACAGGAGAGGCGGGAAGGGAGCCGTAGTCACTATGTTTGTCAAAGCAGCTGTTATCATCGTCATCGTTTGGTTACGACGCTGTTTCCACTTTTATGCACTTTATAGGTCGCAGTGTTTCATCGGCTTCTCCTCAAACTGAGATTATGAGTTGGATATCGTGGATGAGAACAATCTGAGGTTTAATCAGCTGATCAATAGAATGGCAGTATTTCTTTCTGAGTTCGGAGAACAAAAGCTGGTAGATTGATTAGGAATCAATCATTTAATCGAACGGTAGTCTTTAGGAATGTTCGTGTTTCGAGATTCACATGTAACTACGCTGTAGAATATTTACTGTAGAATCACGCTGAACATGTAGAGCTAAATGTGAAGAACATAATCAGAACATTTTAATAATAATCCTCAAAGCCGGTCATGTCAGCTTTTAGCTTTAACTCGTTTGTTTAGAGGTTGTTGTTTTTTGTCACTACAGGAACTTAACGAGGATTAACTTAACTTTCGAGCATCTGAAGAGCTTTGGTGCGAGATTCTGTCTTTTGTTTCCACAGTAGAGTCAAACAGACCATAGAGCAGGGGATGCTTCAGGGCGGGGCTACACTGTGATTGACAGGTCTCTACCAGAGACGTATACGGCGTCTCTATGTCCCGCCTGCTCAGTCCATATATGGTCACTTCCTGTTGACTTTTTGCAAAAAAGCAAAGATGGCGACGGCCAAAACACCAAACTGGAGGCTTCAAAACATCAATCCACAAACCGACGGCCTCAATACATTTTATTTCGATTTTATTTTAAGGAAATGTCACAACCGGCACACAGTTTTTAATACTACAGATATATAAATATTGCAGTACTTTCCTCAGTGTCAGCGAGAGATAGTGACTTTTATTTAAACTCCATGTTGCCCTCTTTGAGTTCCTGTAGTGGAAACGTTGCTCTACAGCCGATATATTTCTACCCGTCTCAATACAAAGTATCACAAACATGTTTGCGTACCCTTCAAAGTGACCCTGTTAGAGAACATTCCTCTTTGTGTATCTGAGCTATATGGAACCTCTGGGGTTTGACTGATGCAGATGATGAAACTTAAAAAGCCATTTCTCCTACCCGTACAGGTGGAAACACGACCGTAGTAAGAATATACAAACCTAACCTTATGCAATATATTTGTGAATATTGATGCTGTATTTTGTGTGTTGTGTTCAACAAATGACTTCTGATTCCCTTCATCCCGATCCGCGTGAGAAGTGATTTCATTTGTTTCCGTTACATAGTCGAGTGTGTTTAAGTACACAGAAGTACTTGTGAGAGGAGAGCTGTTGAAGACGAAGCCATTTTTAATGTAGTGTTTTAAATCATGTCAGCTGATGTGTGTACATATATAAACGTCTGTGTGAAGACTTCTGATTTACAGATTAAATGTTCAAACTTCAGTCTCATGATGGCTTTTACTTTGATGTTTTCTGTCTTTATTTCTTCTCTCTCGCTCTCGCTCTCTCTCTTGCTGCGTCTTTCCTGGTGTCTTAATTCCTGTCTCTTGTCCTTTCTCTTGTCTTTCTATCTAGTCTCTTACATAATGCATGTATTATTGTAAAAAGTGGATGGTTACAGTCCTTTGTTCTGTTCAAAGTAATCAAAATGACAAAGAATAAATACTTGTAATGCTTTTATTGCTTCTGAAAGAGGTATTGAAGGATGACTCCCTGAAGTTATTTGTTCATAGCGATGCTTTAAAATGAAAACTGAGCCGCTGATCATGTGTGGAAGCTGCTCCACGAAAAACAAAGGAAGGGGAGTTGGATGGGAATGCAGCCGGTTGTGTTGACCTCTGACCGCTCTGCCACAACAGACGGGGCCCCTGAGACACGTCCCACCCAAAGGGGGCCCGTCACATTATTGATGGTGGGAGGCAGAACATCGCTGGTTGAGATAATTAGGAAGAATCATCAAAAAAAAACATGTTTAAAGTTTGGTATTCTACAATCGATCGATGATAGAAGGAAGTAAAAGTACTTTCACTTCTGGTTTTGTCCACCGAGCAAGACGCCCATCAAAGACAGACAATGTATGCCAGAAACACAAAGGCCAAGATGGCGGCGTGAGTGAAGCTTTGACTTGTGCACAAAGGACCCCGACGTCTCCTTTTTGTAGTCATTGAGCGATAGAGGGCCGCTGGAGCCACATTCACAAAACATCCTAACTGGCTGGAGTTTGGAGGGAACTCATGAATCTAAGGGTAGTGTCAGTCCTAACTGAGTCTCTTAAAGGGCCGGTGCGTAGGCCCCATCGCAGAAATGGAATATAATATGAATAAGTATGTTATTCGTTGGTGGATAATCACCTGAAACCAAATGTGTTTTTATTAGCTCAGAATGAGCGCTTCATGTCTACATAGGGAGCGGGAGAAGTTTGTTGCAATCTGCAATCTCACCACTAGATGCCGCCAAATCCAACACACTGGCCCTTTAAGTTTTTGGGTTTAATAGTAATTCAAAAATTATTTTAGTGCTAAAACCAGTTCCCTTATGAAGATGTGGACACTTGTGTGTTATGATAGAATAAAACCAGGCTGACAAAGAATTTACTTTTCACGCTCAGTCTTTAATGTTTGAACTATATTACCTGAAGTTCTCTAATACAGGAACAAAATATATATATATTCCTGTAACTTTAAATCGTGACATTCTAGTGGTTCATCGCATATAAATTCATTCATTTATGCCCTGTTTTGTAAGTTAAATGTTATGTATAAAAATGCATCACAATTATTTATATATGTAAATATGTGTGTGTGTGTGTGTATATATAATGAATTATTTATGATTCATTATTATAAAAAATAACGTTAATGCTCCAACACCAAAATAAACCTTAAAGTTTACGTTTTAGTGGAGATTGAAAATCAGACAAGCAACATGTGTTCAGACTTTTGTAAACTGAAACTTTGTCAGAACTGAGTCAAATAAATCGAATATTCTGTGACAGCTCTGCTGAACAGAGGACTCACCTGTTCTACTTTAACCACAGAGCGCCATCTAGTGCTCAGCAAGAAACTCCACAGATGGTCAGTGGTGGAAGAAGTATTCTGATCCTTTACTATCAGCTAAATGTACTCAAAATACTTAAAATATAAGTATTGATACAATCCAGCTAGCTGTATAAATGTCTACTTATTGTTTTGTACTGTTTTTTGTCCCTCTTGTATTTCTCTCTTGGTTTGTGCTCTTGTTTCCTAACATGTTTTTTCATTAACTAACTCCAAGTGTGTATAAAAGTGTATAAAAATACAGGAATAGCTCAAATAATTGCACCTTTTGTTTGTTTTTTTGTTAATATGTTTTATTGATTTTAATAGTTTGTATCCCACTATAGGTTAGGCATTACAAAACATTTATATTTGACGTCAATTATTTACTACAAATGGAAATCCTTCGTGTTAGGGTTAGAGGTTACAGAAGATACACAAACATGAAATCAAACAATTGTATGAATTGGTCAAAGGAGGAGTAAAGTAATACAATATAAATAATAATAATAATATTACAAATAATTAATAATTGTACGCTCTTTTACATATATATATATATGTATGTATATATGTATATGTATGTATATATATATGTATATATATATACATGCATATATATATATGTATGTACATATATATGTATATATATATACATATGTATATATATATATATATATATATATGTATATGTATATGTATATATATGTATATGTATATATATGTATATATATATATGTATATATATATATATGTAATACGTTTTTACGTTTTTAACCTGGATTAAAAATATTTAATAAAACAAAACTTTATTTAGCAAGTACAGGAAGTAAAGCTATTCAATAACTGTAGTGGAGTAAAAAGTACAATATTTGCCTCTGAGATGTTGAATACAAGTATACAGGTACACAAAGTGTGAATACTTCAGTACAAGTACCACAAAACGGTACTTGAGTAAATGTACTCTGTTTATAAGTCATGGCCGCAGGTGTCCTCCTCCATTGCCTATGTGACGTCACGGGGATGGGCAGGTCACGTGGTCGCGTCGGAGCGAAACCTGTTGGTTTAATGTTTCTGAAACAAGAGAAGAAGAAAAAAGGAGGAGGAGGAGAAGAAGCGAGGAAGAGAAGCGACCAAGGTAAGTGAGGAAGGACTAACGGACTGTATCTACATCCCATAATCCGATGTATCGATCACTGCGGTGCGTTGGTATCGATCAGGAGTCATTACTGTGTGGAATGTGAACTTTTTACTGTCGAACAGTCAGTAAACGTAACGTAAGTTTACCGCTTCTGTCGTGACTAAACTTTCAAAAACAGTTTACGACATTTAAAAAAAACTAACGTACTTAAATATAATACCTATAAACACGATAATAACGTTAAACGGACTCAAATTATTGAATTGGTTTGACTCGATCCTCTGGCTCAGAGCCATCGTCTGTTTTTACGTCATTAGGCCTCCTTGACTGCACACAGTTTATATCTATTACTTTATATTGTCTCTATATTAATGTCATGTTGTTATATCAGAGCTGACATGTGTATATATATTATATATACACTCCTGTAGTGTTATAACGCAGCTTCCTCATAACAGGAGGCGTCTGTTTATGTATTCGTACACAAAGTGTTGATGTATTAGTACACAAACTGTTGATGTATTAGTACACAAACTGTCATCATCAATGTGGACAGTTATCCTAGGAGGAAGTATTCTGATTCTTTACTGAAGTAAAAAGTACTAATACAACACTGTACAACATAGTATGTTACAAGTAAAAGTCCTGCATTGAAAACCTTACTTAAGTAAAAGTACTCGCTGTGTAGTGAAATGTTCCCTGTCAGTATTTTACGATATGATGTTTTTTGGATTAATATTACTGTACTTAACAATTAAAAGTGTGTTTAGAATATGTTACTTCAGTAAAGGAAAAATGTACTTAAGGTATTAATAAAGTAAAAGCACTCATGTGTTGTGGTTAATTTGCAGAATATATTATATTACTGGATTATGATTATTGATGCGTTTATTTGTTCATCACTTTAATGTTGCAGCAGATCTTAATTACTTCATATGTGCTGGTGGATTAATACGTTTAAAGTGTCACCGACCCACCGATTGGTGGAGGAAGTATTCAAATGTACCTGTAAGAATACTTTGTCATTCGTGAAAGTAATGTATTATTTAATCTATCTTTACATTATGATTATGACTCGAGCATTCATGTAAAAGCAGGATTTCTCTGTTGTAGTTGGTTGAGCTGGAGCTCATTTTAAACTATTAACTCATGATTATGTTCATTATGGATTCATCTGCTGATTGTTTCTCCATTTATCAATTGATTTTTTGGTTTGTAGAAATAGTGAGAAATGGCATCACAATCATTAAAGAACCCAAAGTGACACCTTCACAATGTTTGTTGAGTCCAAACCTCAACATTATTACTAAAACATTACAATTATTGACCCAAACCTTCACTTTTGTGAAGCTGGAACCATTAAATACTTCCTTTGTCGCCACTTAATTATCTGATTGATCCACTGAAACATTCTCTGTTTCCAGCTTCTCACATGCGAGGATTTGCTGCTTTGTCTCAGCTTTATATCACTGTAAATATGAATATCTATATTTGAGCTTGTGATTGGACAGAACAAACCTCTCATAGCTTCCTGTCTCTCTCTGTGTGTTTACAGGAGAATCCTCGGCTCTCTGTACGTTCACACCAGGTTTGCATTCTGACCTGCAGGCCAATGTAAGTGGTGCTGAGTGACTGCGTGTGAAAGAGGTATTCAAGCACAGTTCATACTCTTCTTTTAAACCTCTCGGGATCAATAAAGAAACGGGCTTTTAAGGGCTGATTGGGTGTCAAGAATGTATTTCTGTGCTACTGGTAAGTTGAGCATTTTGGGAAACGACACATTGTTACAACAACTACAACAACAACAACAGCAGTGCTACGTATTTGGGTGCAGCACAAAAATGCATTCTTGACTCAGCTTGCATGAGGAAGGTGGATGACGTTCTCTGGTGACCTCGGGTGCTTGTGGGTAATCTGTGTCGGTTTGTGGAGTAAACAGACGCATGCATGGAACTCTTGAATGTATAATTTGAATTTCTCATAATTCTGGGACGTTTAATCTTCTGGCTTCTTCTTTTTTTTACATTTCCTCTTTCTTTGTCTTCTCGGTTCTGTTTGATTTTTTTTAATCGATACATGTTCTGGTCATTTGTGAGGATTTGCTGCTTTCTTTGTCTTATAAAATAGTAAATTGTAGAACTTTTAGTTTTGGACTGTTTGAACCAAACAAGACTGCATTCTCTCTAGTGTCCACCAGGGGGCGACTCCTCTGGTTGTATAGAAGTCTATGAGAAAATGACTCTACTTCTCTCTTGATTTATTACCTCAGTAAACATTGTAAACATGAGTTTATGTCTCAATCTCTAGTTTCAAGTCTTCTTCAATACAGCATGATGTTCATTTAGTACATTATGGTCCATTTAGAGTCACACAGACCATAAAGCAGGGGATGCTTTAGGGCGGGGCTACACGGTGATTGACAGGTCTCTACGTCACGCCTCCTCAGTCCAGATATGGTCACTTCCTGTTCACTGGCTGTAAAAAAGCCAAGATGGCGACCACCAAATTGCTGAACTCGAGGCTTCAAAACATCCACAAACCAATGAGTGTCGTCACGATGACTACGTCCACTTCTTATAAACAGTCTATGAGATGTCCTACGTTTTAATCTGTTATTTGTTTATTTTATTAAACATCAGAAAAATGCACAAGATGATATATTTAAATGTACATTTTTGTCCAAAACTCAAAATTGTCTACTTTACAATTTTAAAAGCAGCAAATCCGCATTTGAGTCGCTGGAAGCAGCAAATGTTTGTTGCTTCTGCTTTCAAAAAATACTTAAAATAGTTAATAAATTATCAAAATAGTTGTCAAGCAGCTAATTGTTTGAGCTGAAAGAAAAATAATTCCTTGAAAGACATTTAAACAAGACTCAATGTGTGTGCGCTCTCTCAGGGACCATCACCATCCTCATGTCCAATGGAGGAGGCTTTTACGGACGCACTGAGCGCGTCCGCCAGTCGCCGTACTACGACCAGGTGCCGCCCGGCTCGTTGCCCCGAGCGGACTCCTACGACCTGCTGAGCGAGCAGAGAGCGGCCCCCCTCGCCCAGAGCGCCGACCCGCTCCCTCCTCCGCCCCTGCCGGACCAGCCTCCCGTGGGACCCGAGTTCGATCCCGGCGGCAGCGAGGTCGAGACGGACCCGGACCACGACCCGGCGCTCGACATCAAACCGGTCCACCGCTTCATCCCGGACTCCTGGAAGAACTTGTTCAGAGCAAGCAACCGCAGCAGTGACCCGAATAGTTCCATGCCCGCCTCCTCATGTAACAACAACAACAACAGTACCAGCGACGGGGTGCGCTGCTCACCGCCGCACTCCCCCTCCGTCCCCGGATCGTACCGAGATCCGTATGGCGGCTCGGGCGGCAGCTACAACTCGCGCAAGGAGCTCCTGGAGCTACGGGACGCCCACCACACGGGTCTGACCTACAGCGAGCGGGTGGAGGAGTACAATCAGCGCTACGCCTACATGAAGTCCTGGGCGGGGCTGCTGAGGATTCTGGGATGCGTGGAGCTCCTGCTGGGAGCTGCCGTGTTCGCCTGCGTCTGCGCTTACATCCACAAAGACAACGAGTGGTTCAACATGTTCGGGTACTCGTCTCCCGGAGGAGGCTACTCCGGAGGAGGCTACGGCGGCGTCACAGGCGGGTCCTACTACTCGGGCCCCAAGACGCCGTTTGTGTTGGTGGTGGCGGGGCTGGCCTGGTTGGTGACGGTGATAGTGCTGGTGCTGGGGATGACCATGTACTACCGCACCATCCTGCTGGACTCGTCCTGGTGGCCTCTGACGGAGTTCACCATAAACCTGGCGCTGGCGGTGCTCTTCATGGCAGCCGGTAGGTTTGTCCTTGTGCGTTTCATTTTACTTATTAAACTCTCGTTGTTAACAGCTGATGTTTGCGAGATCTAATTTAGATTAAAGGGACAGTGTGTACGCTTTAGTGGCATCTAGTGGTGAAGTTCCAGATTGCAACCAACTAAATGCTCCTCTGCTCGCCTCCTTCTTTTTCCAAGTGTTGGAGAGCGTCGGTGTCCTTCAGGTAGAGAGAGTTATCTTCAGGACAACTGGGAGCTACGAGCTACTCTTATCAATACTCGGTTCTTCTACAAAGTCACGATATAAAGTCATAAATATCAATTAATGTCAATAAAATGAATAACATTTCTGAGTGAAGTTCATAAAGAATAAGGAAGTCATTCCTCCTGCTTTGTCTCAGTCAGCGATGGCCGACTGGATTGGGTTTCACTTTTGTTTACATGTTCACAGATGAATTGTCTTTTTACCCGCAAATATTTTCATGCACAGTAACAAGCGTCGTTGCCGTCAACTTCACTTCATCTGGTTTCAAAGTATATTTTTCCCGCTAAATATATTTTTCCTGTTTGTTGGCCAGGCATCGTCTACGTCCGAGACACGACCCGCGGAGGCCTCTGCTCCTACCCGGTCTTCAACAACGGCATCAACGGGGCGTTCTGCAGGACGGAGGCGGGCCAGATCGCCGCCATCATCTTCCTGTTCGTCAATTTGGTCGTGTATCTGATCGGAGCCGCCGTCTGTCTCAAGCTGTGGAGACACGAAGCTGCACGCAGATACCGGGAGAAGCACGGCCACGAGGTCAGAGCTCTTTGGCTTATTCTGAGGGTTGGGCTTTTTTTAATTAAAGGAGTATTCCAAAGATATCTGTCACTTTGATGACACACACGGACTGCGATGCAACAGCAAACCACAGAATTTGCAAACGGGCTTACAGCCTTGAGGGATGAGAAGGTGGAGTCCTGCCTGTGTGCTGCTGGAGGGCATCGTGTGCACATTGCTTACAGCGATGCTCGTTATTGAGAATCACAACGTGTGAAACTCTTGTTCTGATGTCTTGTTTGTTTCTCTTTTGGTCTCTTAAAGGAGTCGTCCAACCTTTTAGGACATATGAGTTACAGTCTCCCTCAGAGTTAGAGGAGAAGATTGATACCACTCTTTTGTTTGTGGGATAAATAGGAAGTGAAAACCAGGAGACGGTTAGCTTAGCTTAGCATAAAGACTGGAAACAGGGGGAAACAGCTAGCCTGGCTCCATCCAAAGGTAACAAATATGTATGACACAATGTGGAAGACCTCAGTTGCAGCTAAATCCAATGAAGATCAACACACTTTGTATTTATCCAAGGTAAGATGCTAATGCTGTTAGCCAACTTAATACTTTAGCAAACAAAGACAAATCCGTCCACCAGCACTTCTAAAGCGCACACAATCTAGTTTGTTTCTCAAGAAAGTGTAAAGACGAGATGTTGTGGACTAGTTTAGTGTTCAGTGAGCTTTAAAGGTGCTGATTGGTGGATTTTTGGACAGAGCCAGGCTAGCTGTTTCCCCCTGTTTCCAGTCTTAATGCTAAGCTAAGCTAACCGTCTCCCAGCTGCAGCTTCATATTTAGCGGACAGAGTGGCATCGATCTTCTCGTCTAACGCTCTGACATTCTGTCACAAGGATTCCTTTAATAGTTACTCCTCATTGCTCGTGTTGATGGATTGTATGTTTTGCGTACACAGATGTATCCCTCCGACACGCGAGCTGCACAGTCACTGGTGAGCGTCTGCAACATGAAGACATTTGTGTTGATGAAAGCATGAAAGTCGCCCCTCTTTCTATTCTATTCGGTATTCATTTAGTCTTTGTTTTCCTGCAGATGCCTCCGGTTTCCGCTCCACCACACAGAGCTCCAGTGCAGGTCGAAGGCTCCTCAGTGGTTCCCATCAAAGCTGCTCCAGCTCACATTCTGCAGGGAGCGATACCATCAGGACACATTCCAAGACCCGTTATTGTGCCCGACTACATCGGGTAAGAGCTGCTCACCAAACATCACACTGTGCCGGCATCGCTACCGTTACTGTCCACACTAGCACTCCTATCCATACTCTTATCCCTTCTTTTTGACTTTTGTGCGGAAAAAAGACAATTAATTAAGAAAAGAATCTTTATTATTCTTGTATGTAAACAAAGTCTTTCTTGAGCAGCAACACAAGAAGTTCTAAAATCTTTAAAACACATTCTCAGCTCAACGATTATCTAAGTGATTATCTTTCATTGGTTATCTTGTTCTTCTGATCAAACTCCGTGTGACATCACTAACGTATGACATCACTAACGTATGACATCACTAACGTTACCTGCAGTGGGTTTCGGGGGGGCGTCCCTCCTGTGTCGTGAAGTAGATGAAATATACAGTATTTAATTCGATGAATCCAGCGATTGATCGTGTCGTGAGTTTAGTCTCCGGGCGACTGACGGGTTCCTCTCCGCCTCCCTCCTGCAGGAAGTACCCGACCGTCCGGTCCGACGAGGAGCGGGACCAGTACCGAGCCGTGTTCAACGACCAGTACGCAGAGTACAAGGAGCTCCACGCAGAGATGCAGGCGACCCTCAAGAAGTTCGATGAGATGGACGCCATGATGCGCAGTCTGCCTCAGCATCCGAGCAGCCGGACGGTGACTGATCCAGATATCTGCAGCCGCACTTCTACCGAGTCGGCTTCTCGCCGTTTGTTTGTCATATTTACATATAGCACGCTCACCGGTCCTACACAGCAGATCAGGAGTCAACAAGAGGACGTGTTCACCAGGCACAGAGGGTTCATTGATGTTGTGTTGCATTATGGGAATTGTAGGATCTAGCTAGGGATTTATATTCTCCTCAAAGTAGAGGATGAGATGCTGTTGTGTGTTTATTAATTGCAGGAGTACCCTTTAATATCTGAGTATTCAGCATACATCATGTAAAACACTCACTGTCACAGCACCCTGGCTGCACTTTGCATGTTCTATTACAAAGGTCATCACTCGTTCAGCATGAGGTCCAGTTCATGAGGCGAGGTGTGTTTGGATTATAGCACCCAGTCTTTGTTGTTAACATGTCCCTCGTTACTTCCTCTGTTTGCACTTCCTGTTCCCGCTGTACTTCCTGCTCCACCCTCACATTGCTTCCCTCGTCGTCCTGCATTTCTCTTCTTCAATGGAAACAACTTAAAGTTTCATTCAGACTCTTTGTCTCTCTGTCTGCTTGCAGGAGGTTGATCGCATCAACAGAATCCTTCAGGACTACCAGAGGAAGAAGAACGTGAGCTGACTGTCTCGTCCGTGTTGTTGTTTACACTGAATATCAGCTGCTTGTGTTTATATATATATATATATATATATATATATATATATACTGTGTATATATCTCCCCTCAGTGTTTTCTCCTCTAACGTTCACATCGAGGCTTTGTGTCTCTCAGGAAAGATGTTTTTTCACGCAGAGCTTTGAGAGAGAACTTTGCCCTCAAAATGAGCATTTAAACATCAGTTACTCACCTCGTGTTACTTTGAATTGTTTTTCTCTCAAAGAAGTCAAAAACCTGAGAAAAGTCTTAATGAATGAAGTAAATCTACAACAGTACAACGTATCGAACATCCGTTTACAATCACACATCTGGTGCTCACTACTTCACAAACATTCAAACCTGAATACCTGAAACACTTCAGTGTAAACAGTCTCAGGTTGAAGGATAAGTCTGGCCGTTATTCTAAACAAATCCCATGAAAAGACCAGAAGTCTCTAAAGTCTGTGTGAGTGTGAGAGACGTGTTCGTCCGTCTCTCAATGCTGTCTGTGTCTCTGCTCTAAGCCCATTGGTTCCTACTGAAGATCTTTAAAAACATGAACCGCTCTCCTCAAACAGCTGCTCACTGGAGCTTTCATCAAGCTAACAGGAGCAAATAGTGCGTTTGTCGGGGACTATTTTCAGCGGCGGATGAATCCACATTTGGTGCTCTAGTGAGTGTTTGTGTGTGTGATTGCGGTGATGAAGGAACAACAGTAGATAGTTTAAGTATAATCGTACTAACTGCTGCTCCTGAACAGTAAATAATCCATAAAGTTAAAATCATGAAAACATATTTTTGTGTCTCTGCGTCCTCCAACCAGGACCCGACTTTCCTGGAGAAGAAGGAGCGCTGCGAGTACCTGAAGAGCAAACTGTCGCACATCAAACAGAAGATCCAAGAGTACGACAAAGTGATGGAGTGGAACGACGGCTTCAGCTGAACCTCCGAACACGAACACAGGACCACAGCTCAGCGGCGGGGGGGGGGGGGGGCATTTAAACAGGAAGTCTTTTAACATCTGTACCGTTAGATGAGAGACTCAACATCGCTCTCATGACAATAAAGCTTCATCCACTGGCCAGTTAGCTTAGCTTAGCACAAAGACTGGAAGCGGAGGGAAACAGCTAGCCTTGCTCTGCTCAAGTCAGCCAACAAGCACCTCTAAAGGGCAAAGATTTACTCGTTCTGTCCGCATCAAGTGTAGAAAAATCACAATTGGCCTTTTTTTAAAGTGGCGATTTTTAAGATTTAAATTTTTTTTAATCTGTTGTTGAAGGAGGTAACACAGCGTATTACAATATTAATATATTTAATGTGATATAAACTGGTTTTCTGTGGCAACAATCCCGGAAATATTCAGTTTTTGTAGTTTTTCTCCACAATATTCACACTAAACATTTAACTCTGCACACAACTCTGAACAGACGCACGTTAGAACTGAACAGACAATCAAAGACTCCACACACTCACACACTCTCAGCACACACACACTCACACACACTCTCACACACTCACACACTCACACACTCACACTCTCACACTCGCACACACTCACACACTCACACTCACACACTCTCAGCACACTCACACACTCACACACTCTCAGCACACTCACACACTCTCAGCACACTCACACACTCACACTCTCAGCACACACACACTCAGCACTATTCATTTGTTTTGTGTCAAATATAAATTGTACATTTTTGTACAGATTAAACAAACAAGATACGAGATGTTAATTAACGAGCTTTTAAAGGTGCTGGTTGGCGGGTTTTGGCTAGCTGTTTCCAGCCTTTATGCTAAGCTAACTGTCTCCTGGCTGTTTAAATGCTATTAACGGTCTCATCTAACGCTCCACCTGGATGCAAATAACTGTTTCCCCCAAAATGTCACACTATTCCTTTTGTAAATGGTCTGAATATGCAAAGAACTGTGTGTGTGTGTGTGTGTGTATATATATATATTATATACACGTGTGTGATACTGTGACTGTGATTGTAGCCTAGTTTCAGCTCTTAAACTGACCAATAACTGGTTTGTGATGTGAATGTGGTCTCTAGCAGGTGGAAGAAGAACAGAAAGGTAAAATATAAACGCTGCTTAATTTCTGTCAGTTTACTTTCGCTGCGACGTAAATTTCACGAATATAAAAACCACTGCTTGTCCCGACGACTCTCCGTCTAACTGGTTTACTGAACTCTTAATTGCACACTTTGTCTTTTTAATTTTTTTTTCCTGTTTGTTCTCAATCTGGAAATGCGCATGTCGTACTATAGAATGTTAAACGTCTCTTGTGACACTTTGTTCTGCCATTTCAACATTTTGTACTTTATATCTCGTTTGTTCTTCTTCATAGCCGTAAACATTGGACCTCATGATTGACAGGAAGTGACATCATAAAGTCTGTGTTTTCCTCGTGTCATCAAGTACTTGTGTTGCTGTAAATGTCCATAATTATTTCATAATTTAAAGTGATCTATTGGTGCTTTCTGTCTCCAGAATACAGTTTTGCTTCTGCACTGACGTGGTTTCTCTTTTTTGTTTGATCAGCAGACGAAACACAAATAACTACATTTAGTCACTTGTTCCAGTCATTCGTCAAACATTCATTTTAAATGTAAAGATTTGTTGCTTTTCTTCGTCTTAATGATGTTTAAACCGTGTTTTTTCTTTTGTTTGAACAAAACAAGATCAGTCATTTCTATTTCTGACATTTTATGGACACAACCAGCTGTGGATTTAATCAAGAGAATAGTCGTTAGTTGCAGCCGTTAATGTAATGAATTACAGATAACATTCATCTGATGACACAGTAGCAGTGTTTGATTTAAGGATACTTCTGTGAGTCATTGACTTTAGCCCCGAAAATAACAAAATGTAGTAAAAGCTTTTAAAACCAACAGTATATCAATACATATTTAGTTAATAATTAACAATGAAAGAAATATAAAGCATTATAATTTTCCTTTGATCTCCAATCAGCAAAAAATGCTTTTTAGTTTTTTATTTACCATCAAATTAGTTGTTGAATTAAATTGATTATTTCAGTTAAAACAAAGAAGTGTAAATATATATATATATTTATTTCCACTTCTTTTGTGTTGGGATAAATAGACAAATAATGGACTGTGTGCCAACACCAAAATAATTAATTTAATTTGTATAATAATTTAAATATTTATATATATTTAAATTAATAAATATATATTATACATGTTCATTTAAATATATAAATAATTTAATTCAATATATATAATTATGGGAGCCCATGTCTGCAGCCAAAAACAAAAAAGATTAAAATAATTTTTTGCTGGCGGAAAAAAAGAGAAAAAAAATGATTCTTTTTTTTCTTTTCTTTTTTTCTGCCAGCAAAAAAAAATTAAAAATAAAAAGTTCCAGTTGCTGTTTATTGAAGGTCTTCACCTCAGCCACATTGGTTTTATTCTTTATACTCCAGAGCTGCTTCTTGCTTAAAATTCTATTCAAGGGTGCGTTTGCTCAGTACAATCCATGTGAAACATCAAGCAATTGAAGTATTTCATCTGTTGTAAAGCCACGTTTAAAGTCTTCAATGTACTCACAATCCATTTATATGTCAAATGTAGAGTAACCTATGATGAGCTGCTACTATGACTCATCATTGAGACTTTCTATAGCAGCTGGAAACATCTGGTCAGTGTTATGGTTACAGATGGATGTACCAAAAGTGTTGCTGCATTTTTATTTTTTTAATGCTGGTGAAAATATATATATATATTAAAAAAAATTTAAAAGTTTTTATTTATTTTTTTTTTTTTTTTTTTGTGACCTTTTTTGTTGTTGTTGTTGCGGAATGGGCTTCCATGTATAATTAATTGTTTTGTCATTTAAAATAAAATGGTTCGCTTACGTCACACACTACACGATGTTGTTTTCATCCTCTGAGGCTTTCGGGACATTTCAGTGAACGAGGACTTCCGGTATCGTTGACGGTAAGGTGACACCTGTGAGAGGGGGCGGGGCTACATGGGGCCGAGAGCGGCGCTCACCTGGGTGTGGCCTGGACTGTGTTTTTATCAGCAGCTGCAGTTTCAGTTGAAACATTTGAGGCGGAGCAGAGAGACGCTGAGACAGGTGACACACGGAGACACGGAGACAGGTGAGACAATCCTCCTCAGGCTGTGGGTTTAACACCGGACACTTGTGGTTTTATAAAATCTTCGATAACTTGTTACCTGTGGCGACCACAGACAGGTGTGTTGTTGGAGACAATTTTAAATCAATTATCTCCTCCACACCATCTGTGTTGTCAAAAACAATGCTGTTTAAAAGTGCGGAATTATTATGAATAAACCCGCTACGTGTTTGAATATGTTGGCTGTCACTTTATTTGGATTAAACAGGAAGTTTTGTAGTTTTAAAGTTAAAATGACTCGAATTTGAAGCGAAGACGGTGTTTCAGGCTCTGACTCCGCCAGACCCGGGAGGGGAAGGACCGTTTTAAGACACACAGCATGTTATTATGGCTCCGGGATCATTTTAAACAAAACTGAAACGATAAATCGATTTGTTGATTGACAGACAAATGATCGGCTATTGTTTTTATTGTGGATAATCGTTTCAGGCAATTCTATAGTAAAAATGCCTCAGAAATGTCCTTGTCCCTGCCTCTTAAATATGAGGAAATACTGCATTTCTACGTGATGTCATAGTGAGCTTTACCTTACCGAGTATCTTTAGCAGTGTTGATATGGGCTTTAAAAAATGTATTTTTTATATTAAACAGAAAATAACCAGCAGCATAATCGACAATCTGAAGATTCATTAGTTGATGTTAAATATGTTTTAATGAAATAAATCTTAACAGAAATCTTCTTGCAGATTCTTTTCTTCACGGAGCAGCACCCAGAGGACCATCATGTCCTCCAGGCCCAATGGGAGTCCACCTCCCTACGAGTCCGATACTGGATAGTGAGTCTCTCTTATCATTAATATAAATAAATCAACATTCTATCTCATATAATGACTTATTTTATATGCTTCAGATATTCACAGAGCTCAAGTTAAAGACAGACTGAATGTAAACAATCAACCAGTATGGAAGCAAAGAAAGGCCACGATATAATATAAGTGATTTAAATGTTGTGAAATTACTGAATTATTATGTTGCTTTAAAAACCATCAACATTCATTTATCTGCTTTCCAGGACGCCATTTAAATTCAGCATTTTCAGTTTTTTTCCTTTTTGTGGTTTCACAGATTGAGAAAGATAATCTACGTGTTTACGTCGTTAATCTGATTTCTTCTTAGTTTTGGTGTCTAAATGTCACATTTCCAATTTGAGCAACTTGATTGTTTTCAACTTTTTAGATTTTTAGTCGTAACTTTAGACCGACTGTTTTCAAAATAAAATACTAGCGGTGTTTAAGGCTGTTTTCTTGGGCTTTCATGTCTCATATTGTAAAATGATGCTAAGCAGCAACTTAACCTTGTCGTCCGTCCACACAAAAGTCAATTTTAGTCAAATATGTATTAATATACTAATAAATAGCTATTGCTTTACTATCGTTTACCATTTGTTAACACAGCCAAAGAGAAATAAGCTCACAGAGGATGCTCGTTCTTATTACGTTCTAGTGTGGACTGAAATATTTTGTAAAAAGGTCTTGTGGACAGAATTATATTTTAATTCCACAGTTAATATTAGTCTTCAGGTGTTTGTAAGATTCCTTGCTGATTTAATGCTCTTATGTTGAAACTCCGGTATCTTCCTGTGACTCTCCACAGTAACGTCGCTCCCCAGCCGGCCTACTCCTACTACCCGGATGACGAGTTCCAGCATTTTTACCGCTGGGTGTCTCCGCCGGGCATCCTCAAGATCATGTCCATCATCTGCATCGTGATGTGCGTCGCCATCTTTGCTTGCGTTGCCTCCACGCTGGCCTGGGACTCTCAGGGAGCCATGGGCGGCTTCGGGGGCGGCAGCTACGGGGGCGGCAGCTACGGGGGCGGCAGCTACGGGGGCGGCGGCTTCGGGGGTGGCGGCTACGGGGGCAGCTATGGTGGCGGCGGGTACGGAGCCGGAAACAGCTACGGCTACGGCGGGCTCGGAGGAAACTACAACGACCCCCGAAAGGCCAAAGGCTTCATCATTGCCATGGCGGCCGTCACGTTCATCGCCTGCCTGGTCATCTTCATCATCGTCGTGTCCCATCAGAGCCTGTCGGAGAGCCGGAGGTTCTACCTGGCGGTCGTGATCATCTGCGCCATCCTAGCGCTGCTAATGCTAATAGCCGCCATAGTGTACTTGGTGGCGGTGAACCCCGCGGCGCAGTCGTCCGGGTCGGCGTACGGAAGCCAGATTGCCGGTCTGTGCGCTCAGTACCAACAACCGCAGACTTCGGGGGTCTTCGTCAACCAGTACCTTTACCACTACTGCGTCGTGGAGCCACAGGAGGTGAGCGTCTTCACTTCCTCGTTTCACGTGTACAAATAAAGATTTGTTGCGTTTTCTAACTCCCTGGTCTTCTTTTCCAGGCCATCGCGGTGGTGTTCGGCTTCCTGGTCGCCGTCGCTCTCATCATCATGCTCGTCTTCGCTGTGAAGACTCGCCAGAAAATCATAAGCTTCGGCAAAAGCAACATCTTGTGGAAGAAGGTGAAGGTCATCGGCGAGATGGAGCCGCCTCAAGATGTGGAGGCGTGGGTGAGTTAATCATTCAACAGGATTTAAATCATTGCTTTAGCCACATTTAAAGGGCCAGCATGTAGGATTTAGTGCCATCTAGTGGTGAGGTTGCAGATTGCAGCCAACTGAATACCCCTCGGCTCACTCCTCTCTTTCCACGACTGTGGTGTAACCGTGGTAACACCATTCGCCTCGTTCAGGTCATCCATACCATAATAATAACACTCTGCAGCTCACGTTACAGAAGTTTGACAAGCGTGGAGAGAACTACGGAGGCCTTCAGGTGCAATTAAAAACACGAACGTCTCTCTCGGGTTTGATAGTTTCAGGTGATTTTACTCTAGTTATGAATATTATATCTCATTCATGCTCATAGACTCTCTATAATGCTTCCAACCGGACCTTTTTTAAAGCAAAAATATTAAACATGATAAATATGTTCTGGTTGCAGTCTGCACCAAGGTGCTTTTTATATTAAATATGTTTTTGAGATTTGGACAAAACAAAACATCTGAAGACATTATCTGGGAAACTGACGGGTCATTTTATAGAATAAACAATACTTTGACCGTCGGTGGATTAATCTGCATGTTACTTTCTTGATCAGTCGTCTATAAAATGTCAGAAAATACGTCGTTTATTAGTCGTCCATTAGTCGTGTTTATGCTTTTTCGTCATGCTGAATAACACATTTAGAATAAACTGGTGAGCACGTCTCTAGTAAACTAGAGTTAAAGTTGTGATTCTTTGTGGAGAAAGTCACTTTTACAGATCTGTAGATTAAATCAACTGATCGATCAGTTTATTTAAGAATGATTTCGTCACTCGCTGCCCTAGAACTAGATTAAAAAGAAGCGATCACGTCCTCATAGGAGGTGATCTCGGCTGAGGTGTCCCTCACATGAAGAAGCAGTAGTTTGGGTGTTTTGTATCAGCAGAAGTGGTTCAACCTGCTTGGTGGCAGTCACCTGTTGATGAGCGGGGGAGGGGAAGAGTTGATGGTTTCAAGGTGTGGCGTTTACACAGACGACAGTTTCAGTCTCACGCTGACAATAAAAAAAACTTTATTACCGTCGAACATTTGAGTATTTACCTTCTACAGTGAATAGATATGAAGCGACGCGTAGCTGAGTCACTCTGATCAGAGTTAAGAAGTCACGATGACATTCTGCTGCAGTGAAGAGGAAGAACGGGTCGGACCGGTGCCCTGAAACAAAGGCCCACCAGTTAGCAGACACACACACACCAGTAACACGACACTGGGAACCTGCAGCTCATGGGAAGCCGTCTGAAAGTGCTGAGGCGGCGACACTGCAGCGACCTGCAGCGCCTACATGATGTTCTGGAGCGGGACGAGTCTCTGCAGGTTTCAGCATCCAGAGTTGGTTCAGTTCCAGCAGCTTGTTGGAGGGAAACCGCCGACAGATGGACAGTTTAGTTCATGCTGCAGATTGTTTGAGTGCAGCTTCTGTTTTGTGTAAAGTAGTGCAGCAGATATTAGAAATCATGCAGATGTATGTGACAGTGGTGGAATTGACTTGATTCTAACAAAAGCACAAGTGAACAAATGTGCAGATTCCAGAGGACCGTTGTTTCATTGTTCTGGGAGAGTTCTGATGGAGGTTGTTTCAGATCTGACAGGATTCTGTGTGTCAGAACCAGAAGCACATCAACTGTATCAAAGTGAACGAGCGTTCGTAAACCGCAGCTTGTTTTACGTCTTTCACTGCTTCACGGGACGCTTTGAGGACGTTATCGAGTCTTCTGTTAAGAATAACTACACAGCATGTTCCGATATATGGAATAATATATCTTTATTTATCGAGTCTTTTTCATGCGAGAGATGAAGCTCAAAGTGCTTTACAAAAACAATGTGCAACACATTCAAACAGTAGAGACGACAACATAACATAAAGACGGTAGATGACGAAATAAACCGAGCGGGAAGAAAAAGAGAATTACATTAATTATAGGCCAAATTAAATAAACTGATTTTCAGCTGCCATTAGAATGTTTAAATATTATATCTAATTTCTTTTCTTGCTTGTTATGCAATTAATATAGTTTTTCTTTTTTAGATCAGCATTTATTGAAACAGGAGCTTTCTTGCTTTTTTTTTTTTTGCTTTTTTTTTTACTCGCTTAGTTTTGTGTTAATGCAGTAATTACATGTTTTAAATACTATATGACTGTAAAATACTGTTTCATAGTGTTAAAAAATTAAAACATTGTGGGGGTAAAAAATAAATCATGTATTTTAGTGCTGCAACAAGCAATTATTTTTATTAATGATTAATCGCTTTGTCTATAAAATGGGAAAAATGCTTCTGAAAATGTTCTATAGTGCAAGTTAAAGTTTTCAAATGTTTTGTCAAAGAATCCCCAAAAATATATTTTAGTATCATATTACAAAGAGAAGCATCAAATCCTCACATTCCAGTCGCTGGAACGTTCACATATTCTGCATTTCTGCTTTAAAAAGTATTGAAATGAATATTTGATGAATACAATGGTCGTGTATTTGTGTAATATTATGGTGCTAATATGTTTTCTTTCTCCCAAAGGTGAACAACGTGTCCGTTGGCCCTGAAGTGCTCCCGATGTCGGACTTCCCCGAGAAGCTGAGGAGCTCCAGGAGTCACCTGGACGACGAGAGCACCAACTACGACAAACCTCCGTACGGCTACACGCCTCCGTGAGTGTTGATGTGTGATGTGTGACCTCCGTACGGCTACACGCCTCCGTGAGTGTTGATGTGTGACCTCCGTACGGTGACCCTCCGTGAGTGTTGATGTGTAACCTCCGTACGGCTACACGCCTCCGTGAGTGTTGATGTGTGATGTGTGACCAGCGCTCTGCAGACGGAGAGCTCAGCGTTATGGATGTTTGCTGCACGGACAAAGCTCCGTCTGTACGCAGATGGAGGAAACATGGAGAGTCGGAGGGTCTTTGTTAATGTCACTTTGCCACGACGAGAATAAAAGATCCTCGTTTCCTCGTCACCGTAAAACCGTGACTTTAATATTTTGATCATTTATTAATTATTTCAGTAATTTTTCAAGCGGAAAGGCCAAACATTTGCTGCTTCCAGCTACTGAAATATGAGGATTTAATGCTTTTAACATTATAAAGTAAACATCTTTGAGTTTTGGACAAAAACTGGCCTTTTACATTAAAATGTGTTTTCTAGTTTTTGAATAAACCAAACAAATGACCAATTAAAACAAAGGTGACGTCTGATAGACTGTAGTTAAGTGGACGTAGTCAAAATGACTCTACTTCTCTCTTGATTTATTCCCTCAGTAAACATTGTAAACATGAGTTTATGGTCTCAATCTCTAATTTCAAGTCTTCTTCAATACAGCATGATGTTCATTTAGTACATTATGGTCCATTTAGAGTCACACAGACCATAAAGCAGGGGATGCTTTAGGGCGGGGCTACACGGTGATTGACAGGTCTCTGTCAGAGACGTGTCCTTTAGGCTCCAGGCTTTAAAACATCAGTCCACAAACTAACCGGTGACGTCACGATGACTACGTCCACGTCTTTTATACGTATAAGCATGCAGTATTTTAATAATATTAATGTATAGTACATGAGATGGCTGCTTTAAAAAGAAAAAAGAAACATGCTGCAACTTGTTATTTAGCAAAAATGTGGATCAGGCAGTTTTCTTTTTTCCTGCAGAGTGAGAGTCTACAGACGCAAAGGTCCTCGAAGTGTTTCAGACTCTGGACTGAGCTCTTTTTATTAATGTGGACATTAACGTTGCCCGTTTCAGTAAAGAAACTCATGAATCACATTTTTCTTGCAACAGTGAAACTGAGTGAAATACTTTCGTGCTGATTGGCATCGAGTACGTGTGACGGAAACAGGAAGTCATAGATCAAAGTGTTTTACTTCCTGCTTTGTCATGTAAACCTGATAAACAGTTCCAGGTGCATTGTTATTGCTTCGTTCTGTGTAATTAATGTAACAATGTGGATATCTGTTCATTGTCCCGCAGGCCTCCAGAGGTAGACATGCCGCTGCAGAACGGCGCCCCCTACAGCACCAACTCAGACGCTCCCAGCTCGGCCGGGAGGCCCAAGAAGAGACGTGCTGGTCGGCCGCGACGCGCCGACGGACAAGACTACGAGACCGACTACAACTCGTCAGGAGACGAGCTGGACGACAACGACTTCGACAGGTAGGAAGAAACCTAAAGACGTATTCAGATCCTTTAGTTAGGTAGAAGTACGAGTACCACAGTGAGAAAGTACTCCGCTACAAGTAAAAGTATTAGCAGCATTCTAATGTGAGCTAACTATTTGAGACTCCGCCACTGAAACTGTGGTCGTCTAATATCTACTTTCTTCCCTGTAATTTAAGCCTTCTCTCTCTTTCCTTCTTGTTTTTCCCGCCGCAGTGAATTTCCTCCGATAGCGAACGAGCCGGAGCGCAACGACTACAAGCGTCAGTTTGACCGCGACCACCAGGAGTACAAGGACCTGCAGGCGGAGCTGGACGCCCTCAACAAGAGTCTGTCGGAGGTGGACCGAGAGCTGGATGACCTGCAGGAGGGCAGCCCCCAGTACCTGGTGAGAGATTCACTGTCTCATATACCTTCACTCGCTCACATGTGCTCGTATGACTATGACCAATATTTCAGTTTTAATTTAAAGCATGTTTAAGGGTTTATAAACGATACGTATCCGTGCGACGAGATTGTTTCTGGAAGCAGGAATGTAGCTTCATATGAATCAAATATAAAATCACAGCATTAAAGCTTTAATCAATATTTATTTCCATTATAAAGTGGATGAAATGGGTTTGTGTGATGTGAAAGGAGTCGATTATACAGAGAAGTATCACCGACGTTTCAGTTTTAGCATTTAATAAAGTCTCACCGCTCTCGTTTATCCAGAAGAGAGACTCCGTTAGAGACGAGCTGGTGATCAAAGTGGAGCGTTTAGCAGCTAAAGAGACAGATATTGGTGGTGGAGACCAAAAACGGAGCTCAAAGAGACTATTGGACTTATGAGCTTGTTCTTTTGCCCCAAAGTGGCCACAAATGTTTGTTTTCAAGCCCTTTACACACTGGGGGAAGTTTCTTTTTCTACAATTATTTTCACACAGAAAGTGAACATTACAGGGCAAAAAGTTTTTTTTCCAATCATAAAACCAGGTTGAGTTGCATCTATATTTATGAAACAACAACACGGAGGCTTCACAGTCCGAACCAAGACGGTGAACTTTATTACTCGGGGCGGGCGATGCCGCGATGTGGTTCCAATGTGATGCCAAGTAACACCGGACCAGAACCTCTTCAGATCACAAGCAGCTTGCATGCACTTTGTTGCTTTCTACTGTTTATTACTTGGTCACATGCACGTTAACACAGGACAGTTTTTTGAAGGAAAGGAACAAAAACTGCAAATTAAATGTGCAAACATTTTCTTTTTAATAAACAAAGTGCAAACTTTTTTTTTTGTGTGCAAATAACAATAAACTGAAGCACAAACTACGGTCAGCGGCTTCTCTGTCGGGGAGTGAACGCTGTCTGCAGTTTTATTCTTCAATGAAACACAAAGAAACGGATCCTTTCTTTAATCTTTATTTATTGACGCTAAAATCGATCTTTAAAATGAAACATTTCCGTATCGATCCGCTCGGCTGTATTTATTACTCTATTACTCCTCCACCAGATCCGTTCTTACCTTTCACAATAAAAGCCCGAGACGCATAACATTTTCTTGTTTATTCGTCACGTCTGTGTAAAGGTAGATATAGTGACGGAGACGAAATAAAGCATGTGTTTCAATGAGAATATTGTTAAATGTGAGATTTTGGCGACATAATTTGTTGATGCACTCTTTAACAGGATGCTTTGGACGAGTACAACAGGATTAAGAACATTAAGAAGGTACGTTTGATCTTTGTTGAGTCCAGATTCAGCACTCGTAACAGCTTCTGGTATCTTTTACAACTCGTATAACTCATCCTCACGCCTCCTTTTTCTTTGGCTCCCATCATAACTTCAGTCTCCAGACTATCAGGTGAAGAAGCGCAGGTGTAAATATCTGAAGTCCAAACTGAACCACATCAAGAAGAGGGTCAGCGACTACGACCGCAAGGCCTGAACGACTCGGGACACAACGGACTAAATGAGCCTTTTCAGACTCCAGCAGGACGGAGCTTCGCTGATCAAACACAAACCCGTCTGTCAGAGCCGGTGAAACGCTGACGCGGTTGTTTCCTGTTTTCTCTCTCGTGTGATGTTTGTATTATGAGTGTCTCCTGCCAGAGACACTGTTGTATGTATATATTTCTGCCTCATGTTTTCTGAAATGGTCTCTTAGTGGAGTGACTACAAATCAAGACATAATCCCTGTTTGTTTTTAACAGCTGTTACGATGACTCAACATGAGATGCTCATTTTTTAAAATCTTTTTTTTATCCTTTCTCAGCGACTATAGACTTGTAAATATGTGGGAAACATTTTAATGTTTTTAGCATGCGTGTTTCTTTATGGATGGTAGAACAGACACTTACTGCGATGTACTTTTTACAATGAGGTGTGATAGCTTTTTATTGAAATAAATTCTTTTATTGAACATTTTTCTTGCTGTTCTTACGCAGTATGAGGCGGATCACACCGACGCCTCGCTAGAAACGAGTTGCCTGCAAAACCATCAGTCGCACTTGACCGAACCAATAACATTAAGCAAGAGGCGGGCTTTACTTCTTTACCACTGACTTCCTGTTTTGATGCCGGTAGATGTGGTAGGAACGACATGTTGGTTATTTTCCGTGACCATATGTGGACTGAGGAGGAGAGACGTAGAGATGCCGTATACGTCTCTGGTAGAGACCTGTCAGTCACAGTAGCCCCGCCCTAAAGCATCCCCTGCTTTATGGTCTGTGTGACTCTAAATGGACCATAATGTACTAAATGAACATCATGCTGTATTGAAGAAGACTTGAAACTAGAGATTGAGACATAAACTCATGTTTACAATGTTTACTGAGGTAATAAATCAAGAGAGAAGTAGAGTCATTTTCTCATAGACTTCTATACAACCAGAGGAGTCGCCCCCTGGTGGACACTAGAGAGAATGCAGCTTTAACACATGAAGCTTTGGCTTCACTCAGCAGAACCGGAGTTTGCGGCCTGGTTGAAACGCGGCTGTGTGATCGGCCTCTAAGCGTTGTGGCTGACGTATATCTGAGACTCGAGTGTGGAAACGAGCCCTGTTGACGTTGAATGAGTAGAAGTTTCACGTGATTAAAGCGGCTTCTAATTCATTAATTGTTGAAAGTGTCAGCAGTGCTTGTTGCGGTCGTCCACGGTGGCGTTTGAAGGTACCACTGGGGGGCGTTAAAACGTGAGTGAATATTTTCAGCTTATTCTGCTGCTACCCCCCCCCCCCCCCCCCCCCCCATATCCTGGGGCCAAAAACACATAATGCAAGTTTAAGGAAGTGTTACAAAACTGCACACTGATGCCACATGACAACGACCCACGGCACGCTGAAGCAGAGGAAGGTCCCTACATTGATCAGGATGCTTTGTTTTTCTCATCTAGCCTCTTTGGGTTCCCTCTTTTTAGAATTTCCTCACACTGACACTACTTCACACATGACACAACATTTCACGGATAAAACGCACGGAACTCTGTTTGAATTTTCAAGCCGTGGTCTTGAACTGTTCGGTCTGCATCGAGTGTCTCCTCAGCAGCATCCTCCTGGTCATCTCTTTGGGGTGGCCAGGAGGAGCGGAGGGGAGGAAACTCCTCATCCCGGACTCTTTCTCACAGAAACCACCTCCAGCACCGGAGCTGAGGTTGTACACATTGAGGATGGGGTTGTTGGTGGAGTTGAGGGCCAGAGGTGGCAGACATCTGGGCTTGGCCTGGGAGTTGTGGTCCAACAGGAAGGCTCCAGATCCTCTGCGCTCGTACCCAGACAGCACCCTCCTGCTCGGGCCCGGCGTCGTCAGTGACTCCCTGGAGCCCAGTGTGCTGGAGCAGCGTAAAGGGGCCAGCCTCTTGCCCTCCGCGAGGTCTCTCTCTCTCTGCTGGGACTCCTCGGGCAGGTTGTGGACGTCTCTAGCGAGCTGCGGGTCGGAGCTGTAGATGTCCCCGAGCTTGCGCCTCTGGATTATGCTGTGAAGGCTCGACGAGGCCATGCTGTGGAGCGGAGTGCCGTGGTTGTTGCCACCAGAGAAGGAGGAAGAGGAGGCGAGCGAATCTGCTCCGAGGATTGCGGAGTGGAGGTTCGGGTGGGAGGCAGAGTGGGACGACAGGAGACCTGGTAAGGAGATCTTTTGTCCCACGTGTTTGGCACATTCATTCTTTACTTCTGCTCCTTCGCCCCTCGCCGATCTTCCTTCGTACCACCTGAAGCTGTCGCTTGTTGAATTTGTGCCGTCCAGTTTGGGGATTCTGTGAGCGAGGTCCTCAGTTTGGTTGAGGTCTTTGCTGTTTTCTGAAGACGAGGCTGCGTGAAGCTGCTGGCTGAGCAGAGACGCTGGGACCTTTAGCCAGGGCTCAGAGTTCAACCTCAGGAGGGGCTGCTGCAGGCCGTTGGGCACCGCTTGTCCGAGCCTTTGAAACCGGGGCGGGGAACAGGGATGGGAGCTTATGCCACTGGACTGGGCATTAAAGGAGAAGACAGTCTTTGGTGGACATAACGAAGAGGAGGTGCAGTGGGGGGAGGTGATGAGCTGGATCTCAGAGGGAGATGCGGGAGCTGCTGATGCCGTTATGTCCGTCCGATCAAGAGGACCAAGGGGAGGCATGCTGAGGTACTGCTTGGCTTGCAGTTTCCCACATGGGAATTTGTCGGTGGCTATGATGATCACCTCCTTCCCCTTGGCCTTGCACGTGTCGAGCAACAGCTTTAGAACCTTCCAGTCTCCGGCCATGACGGCGTAGACCAGCGCGGACGTCCCGGACTGATCCTCCAGGCCGATGTCCGCCTTGCTAGCCAGGAGCAGAGATGCCACCTCGGGGCCGGCATGCTCCCGGCAGGCGTGCATCAGCGCCGAGCGGCCCTCCTTGTCCTGGATGTCGGGGTCCGCTCCTTTCTCCAGAAGAAACTGGACCAGCTTGTCCCGGCTGGCGCTCTGGGCGTCGGTGTGCTGGGTCCTGCAGGCCACCATCAGGGGCGTCTGGCCTTGGCCGTCGCTCTCGTTGATGTAGGCGCCTCCCTCCAGGAGCAGCCGCGTGAGTCGCAGGCGTCGGAGGAAGACTGCTCTCAGCAAAGGGTTCCCTGAATCCATAGCTACCCCGGGACTACTGCCTTCTCCCGCCATCGCTCTCGCTCCCAGCTGGCGGCTTGTGGAGATGTAGTCGAGCAGGTTTCTGTGGAAAATAACAAAACACTTTTAGAGAATTATGCAGAGCGGCAAAGCTATTTTCAGGCACAAGCCACAAATCAACTTCTGATTCAAAAGTTCTGACTGCATTCTCAGGTCAAACACATCACACAACAGCGAACTCCCACTTTTATTATGTTTATCATTCATCATTTGATTCTTGTTGGATTCCTCCTCTTTTTTACTTCAGCCTCAAAGATGTGATGTAATAGACTTTAAGGTTCTTTCAATTACTTGCATGTCATGTCATGATAACTACTTATGTCAGACGATATAAATCGTTCCAAAAGTAATTGCGATAAATACCAATGTTGTCATTTTAAGACCATTTGATGCCACTGCTATAATGATAATATAATGAACCCTTTTATGAATATTCAAGATCATGTCCAAAGTCAACAAAGTAAAGATGACGGTCACGTCCATAAGCATCGTATCATAAGTAGATAACGTAATTCTTGTGACAGGCCTACTTGACATTTCTCCGATCATTCATAAATCATTTAAATAAGATGAAACGTTCTGCTGGAGCACATGGAGCAGACTGACTCAGTGGCATCTTTCACATCTGAACCTAAAACGTATCGCATCACCTTCCCTGATTTCATCTGAGTCATTATTCCGTCTGAGGATTCTGACATTTTCTTTAATTCTTTTATGTGGTTCGATTCGTATTTTTTATTCATTTAATTCCTGTATTTCTGTGTTTCTATGTGATGTATTCTTTGCTTGCTTCCTTTGAAGCACTTTGTGTCATCGTTTTGTACCATAAATATGTTCAAATGATTCCTGGTATATGTGAAAAGCAGAACATGTAAAGTCCTTTATTTGTTCTTGCATATAGGATCCATTCAACAGCTCCTTTTCATGAGCTCGTGCTCCAGCACCAGCACCAGCAGAGGCTCTTTATCAGCCTTTGTGCTGTTTGTCCTTGCTTCTCTCTATTGGACCATGAGGCTGCTACCGATGTCTCAGACGGTAACATAACGTTTATTTTCCCGTATGAGTCACGGACCATGAAATTAAAATACATCTATTCACATCGTGTGTGTGTGATTTAAAATCACATCAGACCCTCAGAGAGAAGATGGTCTGTTTCTATAGAGTTATTCTTGATGCTCGTCATCGGAGCCGCCGGGTCGGATTCTGGTGAAACCAGATGAACTCATGCAGGTTCACCAGAACCTCCTTCAGCTCAGACTCCAGCAGAGACCGGTCCACCGTGGACAGACCCAGATCCTCCAGCAGAGACCGGTCCACCGTGGACAGACCCAGATCCTCCAGCAGAGACCGGTCCAGCGTGGACGGACCCAGATCCTCCAGCAGAGACCGGTCCAGCGTGGACGGACCCAGATCCTCCAGCAGAGACCGGTCCAGCGTGGACGGACCCAGATCCTCCAGCAGAGACCGGTCCAGCGTGGACGGACCCAGATCCTCCAGCAGAGACCGGTCCAGCGTGGACGGACCCAGATCCTCCAGCAGAGACCGGTCCACCGTGGACGGACCCAGATCCTCCAGCAGAGACCGGTCCAGCGTGGACGGACCCAGATCCTCCAGCAGAGACCGGTCCACCGTGGACGGACCCAGATCCTCCAGCAGAGACCGGTCCAGCGTGGACGGACCCAGATCCTCCAGCAGAGACCGGTCCAGCGTGGACGGACCCAGATCCTCCAGCAGAGACCGGTCCACCGTGGACGGACCCAGATCCTCCAGCAGAGACCGGTCCACCGTGGACGGACCCAGATCCTCCAGCAGAGACTGGTAGCAGTGTCTCCTCCTCCTCCTCCTCCTCCTCCTCCTCCTCCAGGAGCAGAGCTTCTCCTCTCTGGGAGTCAACACCGACACCACGCTGCTGGAGACCCAGGACGTATTGCTGGACCCGCTGGAGGGAAGGGAGGCACGGGAGAACCAGAACCAGGACTGAGAGGGTCAGACTGTCAGACCTGCTGCAGTAACATGAGAGGTTTTCCAGAGAGACTCTGGTGCTCAGAAACACGACCACTTTAGTCCACAGGGACCAACAGAACCAACTATCTGAATACTTCTTCCACCAGTCGTGTATTTTTGTCTTGATGGTCAAAGTTTTCACGTGGCCAGTGAAACACAGTATATCAGTATATAACATGAACTACATGAATATTTAAAATAGTTGGTAGACATTCATCATCCTCAGAGGATGAATCTTTCCTCTAGCGCCACCAGCAGGTTGGCATTTGTAGTTTTTTAAGGAAAAGTCTGTTTCATTAGTTTGATTATTTGATTATTATTTTGTATTTATTTGTGTAGACACTAGGGGCGCTAAGCACCAGATGGAGCACTTGTTGGGTGAAAGGCATAAAGGCAGCAGGCGTGTCAGGTGATGCACCAGGAAGTGAGAGGAGCAGCATGTGTTTGTGGTTGTACTGGAAAATGAAATCAACCTAAATGTGAATCTTGCCTGGGCAGTTATCAATGGTGCATCAGAGACCTCATGTTGTCCTCGGGATGAATTGTATTAAGTTGTGTGACCCCAAATTACCATCATGAGGTAAGAATGTTCTCTGCTTCATGACCAAAAACCTGCACACGCTGCACTTTGTGTTTACTGCTAATTAGCAACTGTTAGCATGCTAACAGGCCAAACTAAGATGGTGAACATGGAAAACATTATACCTGCTGAACAAGCACACGTTGGTGTGCTGGTGTTAGCATTGAGCTCAAAGCACATCAGGTGTCGCCTCACAGAGCTGCTGGCACGGCCTATAGGGTCAAATCATGACCTCATAGATATCACCATGAAACTTCACCACTTCATCACTCACATTTAGAGGAGTATTTATTGTATTACAAGTTTTATGAAATGTTGTATTAAATATGAATGAGGCTATGAGGTTATGTAAAGGTAACTTTTGGTGAATTTAGTAGAAATCTACAAACAGACAAAGTAGTAAAATAAATGTTTTATTTCCTCTCGTCTGAAAGAAGACGAGTTATGGAAGATTAATAGACCAAATTTTTAAAATGTTTTTGCCTGTATTGTTTCCCTTTTAAGTGAAACTATTAATTCAAATAATAAAGAAACAACACAAGTTTTATCAGCAAAGTATGAAGTAAAAGTACACACTACTCAGGCAAAATGGCCTCATAAAATATTACACCATTGAATAATCATTGCTGCATTAACATGCAAACAGCATCTTACATATTTATCATATCTTAACCTGCAAAATAAATACAGCTGTCCGATTATAGCGAAGTAAAAAACACAATATGTCATGGAGCAGCAGGAGGAGGCATTAATACCCAAATAAAGTACGTTCATTCTGATTTTTGTTGAAATTTCTTTGGTCGTCATTTTTGGAAACGACAGACTGCAAACGTCACCCCTGGAATCAGCTTCACGTCCGTCTGTTACAGCTCTGTGTGCAGTAACGACACACTTGTTTAGCTCCCATATAATCCAGGTTCTAGTATAAACAGAGCTGCGTTTTCTACTCCGCTCACCTGACGAGGGTGTTAACATCCTCAAACTGAAGCTTAAAGTCTGCACTTCTCCCTTATTGGTTTCCCGTCAAAGTCAGAGTGTTAATACTTACAGATGTCACTCCACACACACTGTGCTGCTCGTGTTGTCCAGCGTTTGGTTTCCATCCTGCCCGCAGATTGAGAATAGAAAGACTCCACTAAACCCGAACAGGCTTCGCTCAACACTCATCCTCTATAAGAGCCCTCTAACAGCACTGTGTGTGTGTGTGTGTGTGTGTGTGTGTGTGTGTGTGTGTGTGTGTGTGTGTGTGTGTGTGTGTGTGTGTGTGTGTGTTCATGGTGCACACGTCCGAGCTGTGCAACACAATCTCGAATAGATAAAATGCTGCAACTAAAGCTATTACCAACCGGATTCTGACAAAAGATGAAGTTAGTTTGCTGTGTGTGTGTGTGTGTGTGCACTACTTACCAACAACCTTCAGTCAGGATGAGTCCTCTCCTGCAGACATGTATGTTGCAGACCAGGCAGCGCTGACTGTGTGTGTGTGAGACAGGAAGTCAGAGGAGCTGCAGCAGCACTCAAGGTTTCTCCGCTCGCGTTTGCTCCTCAAAGTGTCCGAAGCTTGTCGTCAGGCAGGTGTAAGAAACGGTTAATCCATCACAGCACAGCAGCAGCAGCTCTGCAGAGTCACAGAGAGGCAGAGCAGGAAAGGTTGACGGAGATGAGAGCGATGAAGGTGAAGCACTATAGCAACCCGGCGCCGCAGAGCGTCTCACTCCTCTCCTCTGATCCACTGAAAGGCCTTCTTCTTCTTTTAACTGTGAGACTCGAAGCTCTTCTTCTTCTTCTTCTTCTTCTTCTTCTTCTTCTTCTTCTTCTTCTTCTTCTTCTTCTTCTTCTTCTTCTTCTTCTTCTTCTTCTTCTTCTTCTTCTTCTTCTTCTTCTTCTTCTTCTTCTTCTTCTTCTTCTTCTTCTTCTTCTTCTTCTTCTTCTTCTTCTTCTTCTTCTTCTTCTTCTTCTTCTTCTTCTTCTTCTTCTTCTTCTTCTTCTTCTTCTTCTTCTTCTTCTTCTTCTTCTTCTTCTTCTTCCAGAAAGGAAAACAGTTTTGTCCACCTTGCCAATGACATCTCCATGACAACCATCAAGGAGGCCGGATGACGGCACATGTTGAAGAACTCTTTGTGTGTGTGTGTGTGTGAGCATATACTCTGCATGAGATTTAATTATTGTGATATCAACATATAGGAGAATGTGATTTATTGATGAAATAAATAAGAACACAGACATGAAAGAGAAACAGTTTGTTGCTTTAACATCAGAGCGTGAGGACATTTAGAGTTCTTGTTTAACTGCAGCATGAAGGAAACTGGCGTCGTGATTTACAAAATCCTGCATGATTTAAAAAAAACAAAAAACCAACAACAGTGTTCTTAGTGTCTTCTGCCCAGACGATCACTAACCCAGCTGTTAATTGTCCAAACCTGTAGCCATAGAAACACTGACTTCACGATGTAGTTCATGAAGCCACCACCAGGTGTCAGCATCGAGCAATATGTCATTATATCACACCTGTAACGTAACCTTTAGTTTCAGACAGGGGTCCAGAATAAACGGGTAACTCGGTGTGTTTGAACGATAATAAGAGACTAAACCTGAGGTGGAACGAATGAGACTTTAGAAAAATCTAAAAATAACGGCGATATACTGTAAAAATTACAGAATTTTGAGTGGTTTTTTTACTGGTTAGTGTGTGTTTATCTGAATTAAATTAAAAGGGGCAGGATGAGATATTTATTAACATTTTTTAATTTAATTTAATTTTAATTTAATTTTTTATAGATATATTTATTTTTTAATATATTATTATTATTCGTAGTAAAGTAGCTCAAATGCAAGACAAACAGAACATTATAATTAGCAAGTTAGACAAAGTGAAAGGTTGTTGAAAAGCATCTGTTAGTTACAATTTTGATTAAACAGTAATAGAGAAAATATAGAAATAAATATTTCTATTCAAACTTTACATTCAGATCAATTTGTTAAGTCTGTTTTTGTGATGCAGTAAAATCATTTAAAGGGACTCTGGTGCTCAGAAACACTCCCGCTTTTGTCCACAGGGGGCGCCAAAACCAACACTAAATGAAAGTTCTTTATTGTACCAAAAGTAAAAGTGCTCATCATGCTAAATAATGTATATTATATTACTGGATTATAATTATTGACGCATCAGTGTTTGAATCACTTTAATGTTGCAGCTGGTAAAAGCAGAACTCATTTGAATGACTTTAGATTTTGCTGGTAGTTTAATCAGTTATAATATTATTATTTTAATATGTATTTTAGTCGTTTCAGAGCCCAGGTGTGTAAAGGTTGGTCTGGGTGAAGTGGAATACGACTTCCTTTGGAGTCGTATTGTCTCTCTTTGGTTGTTTTGCATCTCTGTGATTAATCTGTTCTGTAGAACAAAGATAAATCATAAAACTATACATGCAGGCGACTCGACTAAAGCGTAGCGATGCGCTGTGACTCTTAAAGAAATAAAAACACCAGAAGTGATGCAGCAGCTTGTGAAGAGTGTGCAGCAGAAGATGAATCTCATAAACTGTCAGAAAGTAAAACATTACAAACGATGTGGATGTGATCCGATGTTTGGATGATGTTTGGTGGTTTATGTGCAACGGACACACAGTGATAGTAATCCTCTGCCGGCTATATGTAGAGATGAGAGTGCTGTTATTAAAGCCCCTTATGTTCCCACCGCAAGTCCAGCCACGCTATGGGAAGATGGGCCCCTGGACACAGAAAGGGCCCCCACCAACAAGAGCCACAGCTTCAAAGAGACGTATTCTTGTTTTTGCATTGTTTCGATTTCTCTCTCTCTCTCTCTCTCTCTCTCTCTCTCTCTCGCTCTCTCTCTCTCTGGTAGTTTTGTGTCTGTTTCTGGTTGCTTTGCATCTCTTTTTGGTCATTTTGCATCTCTTTGGAGTCATTTATCATCTTTTTTTGTTTGCTTTTGCATCTCTCTGTAGTCGTTTAGCGTCTCTCTGTAGTCGTTTAGTGTCTCTTTGTAGTCGTTAAGCGTCTCTCTGTAGTCGTTAAGCGTCTCTCTGTCGTCGTTTAGCGTCTCTCTGTAGTCGTTAAGCGTCTCTCTGTAGTCGTTTAGCGTCTCTCTGTAGTCGTTTAGCGTCTCTTTGTAGTCGTTTAGCGTCTCTTTGCAGTCGTTAAGCGTCTCTTTGCAGTCGTTAAGCGTCTCTCTGTAGTCGTTTAGCGTCTCTCTGTAGTCGTTTAGCGTCTCTCTGTAGTCGTTTAGCGTCTCTTTGTAGCAGTTTAGCGTCTCTCTGTAGTCGTTAAGCGTCTCTCTGTAGTCGTTTAGCGTCTCTTTGTAGTAGTTTAGCGTCTCTTTGTAGTAGTTTAGCGTCTCTCTGTAGTCGTTAAGCGTCTCTCTGTAGTCGTTAAGCGTCTCTCAGTCGTTGTTTAGCGGCTCTCTGTAGTCATTAAGCGTCTCTCTGTAGTCGTTAAGCGTCTCTCTGTAGTCGTTTAGCGTCTCTCCGTCGTCGTTTAGCGGCTCTCTGTAGTCGTTAAGCGTCTCTCTGTAGTCGTTTAGCGTCTCTCTGTAGTCGTTAAGCGTCTCTCCGTCGTCGTTTAGCGGCTCTCTGTAGTCGTTAAGCGTCTCTCTGTAGTCGTTAAGCGTCTCTCCGTCGTCGTTTAGCGGCTCTCTGTAGTCGTTAAGCGTCTCTCTGTAGTCGTTAAGCGTCTCTCTGTAGTCGTTAAGCGTCTCTCTGTAGTCGTTAAGCGTCTCTCTGTAGTCGTTTAGCGTCTCTCTGTAGTCGTTAAGCGTCTCTCTGTAGTCGTTTAGCGTCTCTTTGTAGTAGTTTAGCGTCTGTCTGTAGTCGTTAAGCGTCTCTCCGTAGTCGTTAAGCGTCTCTCCGTCGTCGTTAAGCGTCTCTCCGTCATCGTTTAGCGGCTCTCTGTAGTCGTTAAGCGTCTCTCTGTAGTCGTTAAGCGTCTCTCTGTAGTCGTTTAGCGTCTCTCTGTAGTCTTTTAGCGTCTCTCTGTAGTCGTTTAGCGTCTCTCTGTAGTCGTTAAGCGTCTCTCTGTAGTCGTTTAGCGTCTCTCTGTAGTCGTTAAGCGTCTCTCTGTAGTCGTTTAGCGTCTCTCTGTAGTCGTTAAGCGTCTCTCCGTCGTCGTTTAGCGGCTCTCTGTAGTCGTTAAGCGTCTCTCTGTAGTCGTTAAGCGGCTCTCTGTAGTCGTTTAGCGTCTCTCTGTAGTCGTTAAGCGGCTCTCTGTAGTCGTTAAGCGTCTCTCTGTAGTCGTTAAGCGTCTCTCTGTAGTCGTTTAGCGTCTCTCTGTAGTCGTTAAGCGTCTCTCTGTAGTCGTTAAGCGTCTCTCTGTAGTCGTTTAGCGTCTCTCTGTAGTCTTTTAGCGTCTCTCTGTAGTCGTTAAGCGTCTCTCTGTAGTCGTTTAGCGTCTCTCTGTAGTCGTTTAGCGTCTCTCTGTAGTCGTTAAGCGTCTCTCTGTAGTCGTTTAGCGTCTCTCTGTAGTCGTTAAGCGTCTCTCCGTCGTCGTTTAGCGGCTCTCTGTAGTCGTTAAGCGTCTCTCTGTAGTCGTTAAGCGTCTCTCCGTAGTCGTTAAGCGTCTCTCCGTAGTCGTTTAGCGTCTCTCCGTAGTCGTTAAGCGTCTCTCCGTAGTCGTTTAGCGTCTCTCCGTAGTCGTTAAGCGTCTCTCCGTAGTCGTTAAGCGGCTCTCCGTAGTCGTTAAGCGTCTCTCCGTAGTCGTTAAGCGTCTCTCTGTAGTCGTTTAGCGTCTCTCCGTAGTCGTTTAGCGTCTCTCCGTAGTCGTTTAGCGTCTCTCTGTAGTCGTTTAGCGTCTCTCTGTAGTCTTTTAGCGTCTCTCTGTAGTCGTTTAGCGTCTCTCTGTAGTCGTTTAGCGTCTCTCCGTAGTCGTTAAGCGTCTCTCTGTAGTCGTTAAGCGGCTCTCTGTAGTCGTTTAGCGTCTCTCTGTAGTCGTTAAGCGTCTCTCTGTAGTCGTTAAGCGTCTCTCTGTAGTCGTTAAGCGGCTCTCTGTAGTCGTTTAGCGTCTCTCCGTAGTCGTTAAGCGTCTCTCTGTAGTCGTTAAGCGGCTCTCTGTAGTCGTTAAGCGTCTCTCTGTAGTCGTTTAGCGTCTCTTTGTAGTCGTTAAGCGTCTCTCTGTAGTCATTTAACGTCTCTTTTTGGTTGCTTTGCATCTCTTTGTGGTTGTTTTGCATTTCTGTTTGGTAGTTTGTCTCTTTTTTTGCGCTCTTTTCCTAAATCGAACTAAGTACAAGTAAGTATGTAAACCGAACTTCCTTTGAAGCCGAGGACGTTTATTATGAAAAGACACTCAAAGCATAAAACAAGTAAAAAACTGACACTCCGTCACTGACGCGTCCACAACTGAAGCTCGAGGGGAACCTGAGCGTCATAGTTTGGAGCGTAGGAACACTGACGAGCTGGGAGTGAGAATGCTCCTTCAGTATCTGAGTACGACTTCCACCACTTCTGCTTTGTGAGCGAACAGATTGTCAAACTGAGCCGTTTCCCCTTCAGCCTGAAAGCAGTTGAAACTGAGCAGCAGTCTGTGATGCAACGTGCCCTCGGCCTCTCCTTTAACCTCGGAGGGATTGTTTCTCTCTGCAGCTCCGCTGATGATATTAAGCTGCAGTGAGACTTTTTCATTTGTCTGCGTTCCCACTGTTTGCCCGTGGACATCAGATATGGTCTTTAAAGCTTTGGAAGTGATGAGACGCGACAGGATGAGGTTAATCTTCCTCAGTGGTTCATGTGATATAGTCTCCTGTTTACCCACAACATGTCTTTCTACAGAAAACTGTGCAACATAAGACATCAAAACAATTCTGATAGTTGAATTATCATGTTCTTTTTTCATAAGGAAAAACACCAAATATTTTTGGGTTCAAGCTTCTCAAACATGAAGATTTGCTGCTTCTCTGTTTTCTATCATTGTAAAATGAATATTTTGGGGTTTTAAACTTTTGCTCAAATGAAGTTTATAGCTTTGACAAGTTGTGATGGCCGTCTTTCCCTCAACCTGCTTCCTTTGGTCTGAGCGCGTGCAGAAGCGTCTCAGGATAAAGGTGGGTTACAGGAGTGGGCGTGCGGTCCCTTACCTGGCGGTACTAAGAACAGATTGGAATCTTCTGTGTGTGACATTGTGTCTTTTGATGGTGTGATTCATGTTATCTGTTACACGATGTCCACAACCTCAATGTGTGTGTGCGTGTGTATAAACCCCCCCCCCCCCCCCATTCTCCCCCCACATCATGCACAGTGAACACAAGTGAAAGGCCAACTCTGTGGCAGCTTAGCTTAAAAACACACAAATATACACACACACACACACATAACATCTGGCATATTTACACACACACACACACACACACACACACACACACACACACACACACACAATATCTACTAAAGCACTACAACATCTGTTTGTGCGTTCAGACAGTTTCTCTCTGAAGCATATCACCAGTTTACAGAAATAGAAACTTCTGTTTCTGTCCACCTTTCGTGTGTGTGTGTGTGTGTGTGTGTGTGTGTGAGAAAACATGTCTGCAACAGCACCATCATTTGTCTAAAATAATAGTTGGTTAAAAACAATATTTACGTTATTTCAGAGGGAAAGTAACGTTGATGCATCTTAATGATCCTAAATGTTTTGAGGTATTTGTACATCAGTATGTACTTTGAAAGGGCAGCTGCTGTGTGTACTGCAAGTTTTAAAAAAAAGCACAGCTACTGTGAAATCACCCCTAAACGTTTGGCACGCCGTCACGCGCTACATGCGCACCTGCGCTCTGAAGGGCGTTCCCGGGCGCGTGTGCGCTCCTCCTTTCCAGGCGCAAGCCAGGCAGACGGCAGCGCGCGACGGACGGGCTGCAGCGACCTGTCTCTTTAAGTTAGTGTCAAAGCCGATTACCGCTGATCTCCGTCGTGATTCTGTTTTCACAGTCTGTTCTCTTTGCGTCTATTTCGGTTTTCTGCGCTGCAGCGCGCGACGGAACGCTCGTAACGGCACAACTCCTGAGATAAAGTTGGGAGCATGGAGGCGTCGTGAGGTATCTCCCGTAGCTCTGCGTGACGTGGAAAGCCCCCGTGTAACGTGTGCGGGGAGCTCGAGAAGGTGATGTGCGCCACGCGCCGCGGACTCAACAACTTTTTCCACCATAAAGCCCGGATTAGTTCTCGTGAAACCTCCCGGGAGATGTGATGTGATGCCTCGGGTTGCCGTTTGAAGTTGAAGCACCGAAACAAAACCGACACAAAAAAAGATTAAAATGCAGAAGGGCGTGCGGTACAACGAGGGCCACGCGCTCTATCTGTCAGTGGTCGCGCGTAAAGAGGGCTCCAAGCGCGGCTTCCTGAGCAAGAAGACCACGGAGAACAGCCGCTGGACCGAGAAGTTCTTCGCCCTCCACCAGAACGTGCTCTTCTACTTCGAGAACGACCAGAGCGCGAGGCCCTCCGGGATATACCTGCTGGAGGGGTGCACGTGCGAGCGTGCACCTGCGCCCAAGGTCTCCGCCATCAGCAAGGAGCCCCTGGAGAAACAGCAGGTGAGTCCCACTGAACTGTTCCGGGAGCAGTGAGACCCATGAGACCAGTTAACGAGGCTGCTGTTGGAAATGTTATGTTTTCCTTTCTTGGGGCTTTATTATGCTCTATTTTAAGCATCAATCTTTGTATGTTCTCCTTTTTTAAACTCTCTGTACTCAACATTAATAGTATTATTATCTTTTTAGCACAAACTCAGCTTTAACTCTGACTTAATTTAGTAATTTTAACAAAGAATGAAGCAGCAAGGAATCCTAAAAACAACAAAATGAAACATGTTCCTTTAATAATAAAGTGAAAGTATATAGACTCTCATACAGCAGAATAATAATGTAAGAAATACAACTATTATAAGTCTGTTTATATGTAAAGTGACATGTTGTTGTGCCTGCAGTATGACTTCATTAATCACTGAAAATATGAATAATTTAAACATTTCATAATGCAGACTTGCATGAGAGTCACATCATGTTCTCAGCTTGTCTCTATTTGATATAGAAATCAACTTAACTTGCTGCATTCATGATAATTAACTAAATATTTGTATCAAAATAAGATTACAAAATTTGACTTATTTTGGCAATTTTGTGTCGACTGGCCAAACAAGTAATATAGAGTTCATCAGTCTTCTACTCCAGAACATTCAGGAACGTTTTTCACACCTTGTTGCTGCAGCTGCGGCTTTACGGCTCTTACACATCTGGATCCTAAACATCTGGATCGCCCCCTGGTGGCCGGCTGTTACTTTAGGAAGCGCTTGATTTGTACGCAGCTGAGCGGAGAATTTTATACTTCAACATCGCAGTCGATCAAGTTGGTTTAACTGTGGGAGGCCAAAGTCATGATGGCGACGACTGTTGGATACATCGTTCATATATCTTCGGTCTTTTCTCGTTGCTTTTTAAAGTTCTAAAAACAACACGTGATCCATCGGGATGTTCATGACTCTTTTATAACTTTCCAAAGATCTCCAGTCTCTCCACACTTCCTCCAACATAAAGCCGATTCTGAACCTTTAGATAGTTAAACTATCAATAGAGTTCTGAAATATCTCTTTTTTAAATCAGAGAAGAGTTTATACCTTCATGTCTTCTCATATAAATGTCCTCCAAAGTCCTTCAGTCTTTATATTTCATGATAACTTCCGTTTCTCTCTCTCTCACAGAGGATGTATATTAAAACCCTCCGTGAGAGAAACGGGAGTTAGAATGAAATTGAAAGTACAAACAATCGATTCTAAATTTACAGAAATACATATGACTCAAGTTGAGCAGAATCATAATCAAACATGGAGGCTGTGTCTCTGTCAGCTGGTAACAATCTGTAGATGTTTGGTTTTACTTTGCAAGCGTTTTTATTTTCCCATAATACAATAATGGTCGATATTTTTTAAACCCCAAATATTAAGTTTCCTGTCATAGCAGAGAGAGAGAAGATCTGAACATATTCATTTAATGAGAAGCTGGAACTAAATATTTGCCATTTTATCCTGAACATGACTGTTTGAGTTGGTCGTTTACTTCTCTGTCTGTTGATCGTTCGACTTGTGTTTTCATCTCTGAGCTCGAGGTCCACTTCATCCTCCATGTTTTGTTCAAACTGACAGACAAACGTCTCACGTCTATACTTTGCAGTAGAAGATATTAACGTCCCATCATCATTCTATCCTGATGTGCTAACAATAAGCAGAGTGTCCCGTCTGCATGAAGAGCCTGTTGCTGTTGCTGATTTAACTGTAAACGCATCTTATGAAAACATTTGTTGTGTGAAGCTCATTTGAAATGAGCAATATTCCTGTTTTCTTTATTGCTGCCGTCGAGTCTGAAGATGTTTCATCATCAGCAGCCGTCACGTAGACGAGTCGTTGAAAGCTCAGTTTCTGCTCCACACTGCATCCTTCATGGTTCCACTTTATTTCAGTGTTTAATACAAACTGGATTCAATCTGTCAGATCTTCTCATCGATACGCAGGTAATCTGTCTGTCGGACACAAGCTGCCTGTGACTCCTGTTGCTTTGTTCCAAAAAGAGTCGGGAGAAGAAGCTTTCACCAAAAACCAAACGACGTAATAACATCTGTGACTTCACCTTCAGGCTGAATATGCATAAATATCATCGTTTTAAAGAACTCTTTCCTGAAGTAGAGAGTGAATGTTTGTGTTGATGTTTGTAGATCAGCTGTGATCCTGTTGTCAGACGTAAAGGACTCATGACAGGACGCAGAGGACGCCACTGCATCTGTTGGTCACACTTTCACTCAGCGTCCATCTGCATCTCTCGGCAGTCTCTTGAGTCTCTTTCTGGCAGTTGTGCGTCTCTATATGATGTCCCAACAAGAATTATTCAGGATACAAAGATAGAAAACAGAAAAACAGCACATTCTCACATTGGAGAAGCTTTTTATTCTTGATAAATTCATATTGGTTTTGCATCTGTTGTTGGTTGTTTTGCGTCTCTTTGCAGTTCTTTTGTCTCTCTTTGGTCCTGTTGTGTCCCGTTCTGGTTGTGTTTTGTCTCTTTTTGCCTCTCTGTGGTTGTTTTGTGTCTCTTTGCAGTTCTTTTGTCTCTCTTTGGTCCTGTTGTGTCCCGTTCTGGTTGTGTTTTGTCTCTTTTTGCCTCTCTGTGGTTGTTTTGCGTCTCTTTGCAGTTCTTTTGTCTCTCTTTGGTCCTGTTGTGTCCCGTTCTGGTTGTGTTTTGTCTCTTTTTGCCTCTCTGTGGTTGTTTTGCGTCTCTTTGCAGTTCTTTTGTCTCTCTTTGGTCCTGTTGTGTCCCGTTCTGGTTGTGTTTTGTCTCTTTTTGCCTCTCTGTGGTAGTTTTGCATCTGTTGTTGGTTGTTTTGCATCTCTTTGTACTCACGTTGCGTCTCTTTGTGGTGGTTTTGCGTCTGGTTGTGACGACCCAACAGAGTAACGGAGGCTCTGGGTCTGTGTCCAGTTCAGAAGTCCGTCCATGCCGGCATATCTTAGAATACGTTTATGGTGAATAGGTGTGACGCAAACAGGTGACAAACTAGAAAAGGTGTAAAAAAATATGAAGACATTATTAAGACACAACGTATAAAACAGACGTTATGATTCAAACATGGCTCAGAGTTTTAGTTGTTTTGTGTATAAAAGATATTTAAATTTAAATAACCGACTCAAAGACTGTGCAGGTGTGTCAGAGGAGAAGCAGGAAGAGAGAAATGCATACATCATAATAATAATGTTGATCAAGAAGGTTGATAACTAAATTAATAAATGATATTAATGAGGTAAAAATATTTCAAAAAAGTAAATCATTTGCTAAAAATAAACAAGTAAATGAATAAATAAATCATGATGATAATAATAATGTTAAGTAAGTTAAATGACAACATGAATAATTATAATAATATTAAAGTAAAACATAACCAACTAACTCCGAGCACATTTTAAATTGGAGACATTGTAACATGTTGGGGAACATCGAGACTAAAGTCAGAGGGCTGAGGACGCGAGCCGTCCTTTGATCTCCTGAAGAACCTGAAGCAGCTTTCTGTCGGAGCAACAACACATCAAAGCACTCCGCTGCAACTGATGACTCGGCTCATTTGATGTCCACTCTCTTCACAGATGCGTCATTAATTATTCAATCGTATCTGCTGCTCGTAATACTGTTGTTCATTCACATGCCTTTGATCCGTACATTGATCTCAATGTAATAAAACACTTCTTCTGTTGTGAAGTCAAGATCTCCTCTCAAAGTACTTCTTCTGTTTCATTTGCACCTAAACTTTAACTACTTTATTCTTTAAGAGCGAGTTAGAGGAACTGTTAGTTATCGAAGCAAATAAAAGTTTAATCCGTAAAAAGAAACAAACCCCAAAACAGTGAAGTTTAACTACTTAATAATTGATGGTCAAACACTGAAATATTTTGTGTTTATCTAGTTTTACTTATTTCGTTCCAATTCCACTTTGCAAGTTAAAAAAACAGTTTTTTGGAGTTTAAGAATTTAGATTAAAGAATCAAATGTTAAAATAAACAATATTTAAGTTGCTCAAATAAAACTACAAAACATCTGTAGTTGCTCCTTTGAATTGGTTTCGTAAGGATCGGTCGGTATTCACAGTTATGTATTCTAATGCTGTCGAATCAGTGGACAGAGGAAGAAGTACTTCAATGTTTATTCACTGGAGTAAAAGTAACAATACACTTTAAAAGTCATACATTCGAAATTCTAGTGGAGTAAAAGTACACAAGTGTTTCCAGCACAATGTACCTAAAGTATCAAAGTAAAATAATTATTATCTCGCACAGGAACCTTTTCTTGTGCCAGTTTTTATAGTTTGCTCGAGAGAGAGAGAGAAGACTTTGTTTGAGATGTGATGTGATGTGATCCTGTGTATCAGTATATTGTTCTAGTCAGACGATTGTTTCACCTCTGCAGATATATATTTTTGGTGTATTTTAACTATTAGTCCATGTGGACTGTGCACTTGTGTGCAAGACACAATGAATAACTTTAATACACAGAAGTATGTATGTTATCACTTTACAGTAGTTTCTATGTGGTTGCTCACAGCTGCTGTTGACCCACTGAACACCATGTTTGTAACATCCATCTTAACTCAGATGAGTTAAACAGGAACAACAGTGAGTGAGGATCTGATTTACTGGAAACATTAGAAGCTGAGCTGAAGGCTCACGTAACTCATGGAAC
>JAFEUB010000449.1:0-10000 GCA_024529925.1 Ophthalmolycus amberensis
TGCCTCAAGCGAAGAACCGGCTTAAACAGGCCAAAATGGCACCTGTCAATCCGATTTTGAGCACCCCTGGAACGGATGAGGGACCTCCATGAAGTGTCGCTGCCCTCAAGCAAAGCTCCAGCTTAAACAGCCCAAAATGACACCTGTCAATCCGATTTTGAGCACCCCTGGAGCGGATGAGGGACCTCCATGAAGTGTCGCTGCCATCAAGCAAAGCTCCAGCTTAAACAGCCCAAAATGACACATGTCAATCCGATTTTGAGCACCCCTGGAGCGGATGAGGGACCTCCATGAAGTGTCGCTGCCCTCAAGCAAAGCTCCAGCTTAAACAGCCCAAAATGACACCTGTCAATCCGATTTTGAGCACCCTGGAACGGATGAGGGACCTCCATGAAGCAACGCTGCCCTCAAGCGAAGCTCCAGCTTGAAGAGGCCAACATGACACTTGTCAATCCGATTTTGAGCCTCCTTGAGGCGGACCCGGGACTTCCATGAAGCATCGCTGCCCTCAAGCGAAGCTCCAGCTTGAAGAGGCCAACATGACACTTGTCAATCCGATTTAGAGCCTCCTTGAGGCGGACCCGGGACTTCCATGAAGCATCGCTGCCCTCAAGCGAAGCTCCAGCTTAAAGAGGCCGAAATGACACTTTTTGAACCCATGTATAGCGTCCTTAGACCCCCATGAATTTTCACGGTGATAGGATTTTGCTAATTTTTTTAAAAACTGGGTTTCTGTAATCGTGCGCAAGGTGGCTTGGTTACCCCCTATGTAAATGGCCAAAATCGGGAGGGGGGGGGCAATTTTTGGGTGAAGCCCTGATCCTGTCAGCGCTTGGTGCTCTGAGGTGGCTTGGTGACCCCCTATGTAAATGGTCAAAATCGGGGGAGTGGCGAAGCGCTGACAGCTTCAGCGCTAGCTGCTGCTCGAGGTGGCTTGGTGACCACCTATGTAAATGGTCAAAATCGGGGGAGTGGCGAAGCGCTGACAGCTTCAGCGCTAGCTGCTGCTCGAGGTGGCTTGGTGACCACCTATGTAAATGGTCAAAATCGGGGGAGTGGCGAAGCGCTGACAGCTTCAGCGCTAGCTGCTGCTCGAGGTGGCTTGGTGACCACCTATGTAAATGGTAAAAATCGGGGGAGTGGCGAAGCGCTGACAGCTTCAGCGCTAGCTGCTGCTCGAGGTGGCTTGGTGACCACCTATGTAAATGGTCAAAATCGGGGGAGTGGCGAAGCGCTGACAGCTTCAGCGCTAGCTGCTGCTCGAGGTGGCTTGGTGACCACCTATGTAAATGGTCAAAATCGGGGGAGTGGCGAAGCGCTGACAGCTTCAGCGCTAGCTGCTGCTCGAGGTGGCTTGGTGACCCCCTATGTAAATGGCCAAAATCGGGGGAGTGGCGAAGCGCAGGAAGCCCCTCCGTGGCGACACTCTGACTTTTTTTTTTTGGGGATCTGGTATTCCCACACGCGCTATCTCCGCGAAACAAGCACGCACAGCCTCGCCCGTCACGCCGAATTGTAGGTCTCATCGCCCTCTACACGCACGTCCAGGTTGATCGGAGATGCGAGCCTGCGTTCGGCCTCACGAGGTCGGCAAAGGGCCGGGATGTCGGGGTTTTACGGGGCCACATCTCCCCGGAAAAATAACGCACAGACGGGACCACCACGCCGAATTGTCAGCCTTGACGTGCTCTCACTGGATAAATTGTCAGACAAATAAAGCGAGCCCCACAGCCGAAGTTAGACGCCTTCAAAGTCGGCGTGTGCACCCTCGATACTCTGCCGTTTGAGGCTCGTGGTTGTCGATATTTTCATAGCGCTATTTTTCGAAGTATTTTACAACTTTCACTTACTTCTTTCGGTGCTTCTGGTAGTCCACATCTTCATGGTGGTTCTGGTGGTACAACTTCATTTTTGGATGGTTATTTCATCCGTATTTTACAACTTAACTTTCCCGGATCTGGGAGTCCAAGGGCCTGCATTTCCGGGTTTGGAGGGGTTTTCCGGGGGCCACATCTCCCCGGAAATAGAACGCACAGACGGGACAAGCCCCTCCATCTGTCGGCCTCGACCTGGGCTAACCATAGAAATTACCAGACAAATAAACAGACACCCACAGCCGAAGTTGGACGGGGTCAAAGTCCGCGTGTGCACCCTCGATTCGTGGTTCTGGGAGTGCAACTGGATTTGCATAGCGTTATTTTTCTAAGTGTTTTCCAACTTTAACTTTGTTTTTCCTGGTCCTGGTACTGCCACAGACTACCAGAGATCCAGGGGGAGTCTCTGGCCCGAGCCAGAGCCCCCAAAGCGGCCTGATTCACACCACAGACAGAGCCTGGATGAACTCAAGTCTCTGGTGTTATTTTTCTAAGTATTTTGCAACTTTAACTTCATTTTTCTGGGACTCTATCCCGGCGTCAACAGGCCAATGTCAATCCGATTTACAGTCTCCTTGGAGCGGATGAGACACTTCCATGAAGCATCGCTGCCTGTAAGCCAAAACTTACAGCACCTGGTATTCCCAGGCAGTCTCCCATTCAAGTACTAACCAGGCCCGGCTGTGCTTAGCTTCCGAGATCAGACGAGATCGGGCGCATCAGAGAGGTATGGCCGTAAGCCATAGGGTTAGTACATGTTACCCAGACAAGGGGCACCTTTCCTGGGCAAAGTACCTGCACAACACCTCCCTGCACCTACCCTCAGTGTATGCACTTAAAGCAGCTGAAAAGCAGGTAAAAAGGGGTAATACCACCCAGAACATGTTACCCCAGGAAAGAGGCTTCATTCCTGGGTAAATTACCTCCAGACCGCCTCCCTGGAGCACCCTGGACCACCCTGCATCTCCCCACAAGATGTGGGCTTAAAGCAGGCTGAAAAACAGGTAATAACACCCAGAACATGTTACCCCAGGAAAGAGGCTTCATTCCTGGGTAAATTACCTCCAGACCGCCTCCCTGGAGCACCCTGAACCACCCTGCATCTCCCCACAATATGTGGGCTTAAAGCAGGCTGAAAAACAGGTAATAACATCCAGAACATGGTACCCCACGGAAGAGGCTTCATTCCTGGGTAAATTACCTCCAGCATGCCTCCCTGGACCAGCCTGCACCCTCCTGCAGCTCATCTCCCCCCAAGATGTGGGCTTAAAACAGGCTGAAAAACAGGTAATGACACCCAGAACATGGTACCCCACGGAAGAGGCTTCATTCCTGGGTAAATTACCTCCAGCATGCCTCCCTGGAACACTCTGCACCCTCCTGCAGCTCATCTCCCCCCAAGATGTGGGCTTAAAGCAGGCTGAAAAACAGGTCGTAAAGGGGTAATAACACCAAAAACGTGTTACCCCAGGAAAGAGGCTTCATTCCTGGGTAAATTACCTCCAGACCGCCTCCCTGGAGCACCCTGGACCACCCTGCATCTCCCCACAATATGTGGGCTTAAAGCAGGCTGAAAAACAGGTAATAACACCCAGAACATGTTACCCCAGGAAAGAGGCTTCATTCCTGGGTAAATTACCTCCAGACCGCCTCCCTGGAACACTCTGCACCCTCCTGCAGCTCATCTCCCCCCAAGATGTGGGCTTAAAACAGGCTGAAAAACAGGTAATAACACCCAGAACATGTTACCCCACGGAAGAGGCTTCATTCCTGGGTAAATTACCTCCAGCATGCCTCCCTGGACCAGCCTGCACCCTCCTGCAGCTCATCTCCCCCCAAGATGTGGGCTTAAAACAGGCTGAAAAACAGGTAATGACACCCAGAACATGGTACCCCACGGAAGAGGCTTCATTCCTGGGTAAATTACCTCCAGCATGCCTCCCTGGAACACTCTGCACCCTCCTGCAGCTCATCTCCCCCCAAGATGTGGGCTTAAAGCAGGCTGAAAAACAGGTAATAACATCCAGAACATGGTACCCCACGGAAGAGGCTTCATTCCTGGGTAAATTACCTCCAGCATGCCTCCCTGGAACACTCTGCACCCTCCTGCAGCTCATCTCCCCACAAGATGTGGGCTTAAAGCAGGCTGAAAAACAGGTAGTAACACCCAGAACATGTTACCCCAGGAAAGAGGCTTCATTCCTGGGTAAATTACCTCCAGCATGCCTCCCTGGAACACTCTGCACCCTCCTGCAGCTCATCTCCCCACAAGATGTGGGCTTAAAGCAGGCTGAAAAACAGGTAGTAACACCCAGAACATGTTACCCCAGGAAAGAGGCTTCATTCCTGGGTAAATTACCTCCAGCATGCCTCCCTGGAACACTCTGCACCCTCCTGCAGCTCATCTCCCCACAAGATGTGGGCTTAAAACAGGCTGAAAAACAGGTAATGACACCCAGAACATGGTACCCCATGAAAGAGGCTTCATTCCTGGGTAAATTACCTCCAGAACACCTCCCTGGACCAGCCTGCACCCTCCTGCAGCTCATCTCCCCCCAAGATGTGGGCTTAAAGCAGGCTGAAAAACAGGTAATGACACCCAGAACATGGTACCCCATGAAAGAGGCTTCATTCCTGGGTAAATTACCTCCAGAACACCTCCCTGGACCAGCCTGGACCACCCTGCACCTACCCGCAGTGTATGCACTTAAAGCAGCCAGGAAAAGTAAGAAAAACCCAGAGAAATACCTCCACAGAGGCTAAAGTAACAAATACACATATCATTTGCATCTCATTACATCCACTTCAAGTGCATGTTACCCCACGAAAGAGGCTTCATTCCTGGGTAAAGGACATCCACAACGCCTCCCTGGACCACCCTGGACCACCCTGCTTCTCACCCCAATATGTGGGCTTAAAGCAGGCTGAAAAGCAGGTAATAAAGGGGTAATAACACCAAAAACGTGTTACCCCAGGAAAGAGGCTTCATTCCTGGGTAAAGGACCTCCAGACCGCCTCCCTGGACCAGCCTGCACCCTCCTGCATCTCCCCCCAAGATGTGGGCTTAAAGCAGGCTGAAAAACAGGTCGTAAAGGGGTGATAACACCAAAAACGTGTTACCCCAGGAAAGAGGCTTCATTCCTGGGTAAAGGACAGCCACAACGCCTCCCTGGACCACCCTGGACCACCCTGCCTATCCCCCCAATATGTGGGCTTAAAGCAGGCTGAAAAACAGGTCGTAAAGGGGTGATAACACCAAAAACGTGTTACCCCAGGAAAGAGGCTTCATTCCTGGGTAAAGGACAGCCACAACGCCTCCCTGGACCACCCTGGACCACCCTGCCTATCCCCCCAATATGTGGGCTTAAAGCAGGCTGAAAAACAGGTCGTAAAGGGGTAATAACACCAAAAACGTGTTACCCCAGGAAAGAGGCTTCATTCCTGGGTAAAGGACCTCCAGACCGCCTCCCTGGACCAGCCTGCACCACCCTGCACCACCCTGCATCTCCCCCCAACATCTGGGCCTAAAGCAGGCTGAAAATACCTCACACACACCCCCCCCCCCTCAACACTCTTCCACACCCGCCCACCATGCACCAAAACCCCGCAGAGACACCTCCGCAACATACCCCTCTAACCCCGTGCACCACGAGGTCCCGGGCCCCGAAACTTAAGCCCCCTCCCTGGGTTAAAACCCTCCGTCAGCGCCCCCAGAGTTTCGTGGTTCTGGTATTCCAAATCTGGTTTCATGGTTCTGGTAGTCCAAATTTGGTTTCGGGGTTCTGGTATTACAACTTCATTTTATATCGTTATTTTTCTAAGTATTTTCCAACTTTAACTTTTCTTTTCGTGGTTCTGGGAGTCCAACTTTAACTTTTCATTTTCGGGGTTCTGGTATTACAACTGCATTTTCATAGCGTGAAGCGCTGGTCCTGTCAGCGCTTGCTGCTGCTCGAGGTGCCTTGGTGACCCCCTATGTAAATGGTCAAAATCGGGGGAGTGGCGAAGCGCTGACAGCTTCAGCGCTTCGTGCTGCTCGAGGTGCCTTGGTTACCCCCTATGTAAATGGTCAAAATCGGGGGAGTGGCGAAGCGCTGACAGCTTCAGCGCTTCGTGCTGCTCGAGGTGCCTTGGTGACCCCCTATGTAAATGGTCAAAATCGGGGGAGTGGCGAAGCGCTGACAGCTTCAGCGCTTCGTGCTGCTCGAGGTGCCTTGGTTACCCCCTATGTAAATGGTCAAAATCGGGGGAGTGGCGAAGCGCTGACAGCTTCAGCGCTTCGTGCTGCTCGAGGTGCCTTGGTTACCCCCTATGTAAATGGTCAAAATCGGGGGAGTGGCGAAGCGCTGACAGCTTCAGCGCTTTCGTGGTCCTGGTACTGTCCCAGACTACCAGACATCCAGGGGGACTTTAACTTTTTTTTTCGTGGTCCTGGTACTGTCCCAGACTACCAGACATCCAGGGGGACTTTAACTTTTTTTTTTCGGGGTCCTGGTACTGTCCCAGACTACCAGACATCCAGGGGGACTTTAACTTTTTTTTTTCGGGGTCCTGGTACTGTCCCAGACTACCAGACATCCAGGGGGACTTTAACTTTTTTTTTTCGGGGTCCTGGTACTGTCCCAGACTACCAGACATCCAGGGGGACTTTAACTTTTTTTTTCGTGGTCCTGGTACTGTCCCAGACTACCAGACATCCAGGGGGACTTTAACTTTTTTTTTTCGGGGTCCTGGTACTGTCCCAGACTACCAGACATCCAGGGGGACTTTAACTTTTTTTTTTCGGGGTCCTGGTACTGTCCCAGACTACCAGACATCCAGGGGGACTTTAACTTTTTTTTTCGTGGTCCTGGTACTGTCCCAGACTACCAGACATCCAGGGGGACTTTAACTTTTTTTTTTCGGGGTCCTGGTACTGTCCCAGACTACCAGACATCCAGGGGGAGTCACGCACCATCTCTGGCCCAAGCCAGAGCCCCAAAACCGGACTCATTCACCACAGACAGACCCTGGATGAAATCAACGTTCTCGTTTTTTTTCTAAGTGTTTTCCAACTTTAACTTTTTTTTTTCGGGGTCCTGGTACTGTCCCAGACTACCAGAGATCCAGGGGGAGTCACGCACCATCTCTGGCCCGAGCCAGACCACCAAAACCGGCCTCATTCACCACAGACAGACCCTGGATGAAATCAAGTCTCTGGTTATTTTTCTAAGTATTTTTTGGTCCTGCAATACACATATATGTCCACAGGAGGGCGAGCGAGCTCCAGGGTGGAGACAGCGGTTGTTTGCTGCAAACTCATCCGCTGAAAGAGCCTCAAATTCGGACTCATTCACCACAGACAGAGCCTGGATGAAATCAACTTTCTGGTTTTTTTTCTAAGTGTTTTCCAACTTTAACTTTTTTTTTTCGGGGTCCTGGTACTGTCCCAGACTACCAGAGATCCAGGGGGAGTCACGCACCATCTCTGGCCCGCGCCAGAGCCTCAACACCGGCCTCATTCACCACAGACAGAGCCTGGATGAAATCAAGTTTTCCAATCTATTTCTAAGTGTTTTCCGACTTTAACTTTTTTTTTTCGGGGTCCTGGTACTGACCCAGACTACCAGAGGTCCAGGGGGACTTTAACTTTTTTTTTTCAGGGTCCTGGTACTGACACAGACTACCATAGGTCCAGGGGGACTTTAACTTTTTTTTTTCGTGGTCCTGGTACTGACCCAGACTACCAGAGATCCAGGGGGAGTCACGCACCATCTCTGGCCCGCGCCAGAGCCTCAAGACCGGACTCATTCACCACAGACAGACCCTGGATGAAATCAACTTTCTGGTTTTTTTTCTAAGTGTTTTCCGACTTTAACTTTTTTTTTTCGGGGTCCTGGTACTGACACAGACTACCAGAGATCCAGGGGGAGTCATGCACCATCTCTGGCCCGCGCCAGAGACCCAAAACCGGACTCATTCACCACAGACAGAGCCTGGATGAAATCAACTTTCTGGGTTTTTTTCTAAGTATTGTTTGGTCCTGCAATACACATATATGTCCACAGGAGGGCGACCGAGCTCCAGGGTGGAGACAGCGGTTGTTTGCTGCAAACTCATCCGCCGAAGGAGCCTTAGAATCGGACTCATTCACCACAGACAGAGCCTGGATGAAATCAACTTTCTGGTTTTTTTTCTAAGTGTTTTCCAACTTTAACTTTTTTTTTTCGGGGTCCTGGTACTGACACAGACTACCAGAGGTCCAGGGGGACTTTAACTTTTTTTTTTCAGGGTCCTGGTACTGACACAGACTACCATAGGTCCAGGGGGACTTTAACTTTTTTTTTTCGTGGTCCTGGTACTGACCCAGACTACCAGAGATCCAGGGGGAGTCACGCACCATCTCTGGCCCGAGCCAGAGCCCCAAAACCGGACTCATTCACCACAGACAGACCCTGGATGAAATCAACTTTCTGGTTTTTTTTCTAAGTGTTTTCCGACATTAACTTTTTTTTTTCGGGGTCCTGGTACTGACCCAGACTACCAGAGATCCAGGGGGAGTCACGCACCATCTCTGGCCCGCGCCAGAGCCTCAAGACCGGACTCATTCACCACAGACAGACCCTGGATGAAATCAACTTTCTGGTTTTTTTTCTAAGTGTTTTCCAACTTTAACTTTTTTTTTTTGGGGTCCTGGTACTGACACAGACTACCATAGGTCCAGGGGGACTTTAACTTTTTTTTTTCGTGGTCCTGGTACTGACACAGACTACCAGAGCTCCAGGGGGACTTTAACTTTTTTTTTTCGTGGTCCTGGTACTGACCCAGACTACCAGAGATCCAGGGGGAGTCACGCACCATCTCTGGCCCAAGCCAGAGCCCCAAAACCGGACTCATTCTCCACAGACAGACCCTGGATGAAATCAACGTTCTCGTTTTTTTTCTAAGTGTTTTCCAACTTTAACTTTTTTTTTTCGGGGTCCTGGTACTGTCCCAGACTACCAGAGATCCAGGGGGAGTCACGCACCATCTCTGGCCCGCGCCAGAGCCTCAACACCGGCCTCATTCACCACAGACAGAGCCTGGATGAAATCAAGTTTTCCAATCTATTTCTAAGTGTTTTCGGACTTTAACTTTTTTTTTTCGTGGTCCTGGTACTGTCCCAGACTACCAGACATCCAGGGGGACTTTAACTTTTTTTTTTCGGGGTCCTGGTACTGACCCAGACTACCAGAGCTCCAGGGGGACTTTAACTTTTTTTTTTCGTGGTCCTGGTACTGACCCAGACTACCAGAGATCCAGGGGGAGTCACGCACCATCTCTGGCCCGAGCCAGAGCCCCAAAACCGGACTCATTCACCACAGACAGACCCTGGATGAAATCAACTTTCTGGTTTTTTTTCTAAGTGTTTTCCGACTTTAACTTTTTTTTTTCGGGGTCCTGGTACTGACACAGACTACCAGAGATCCAGGGGGAGTCATGCACCATCTCTGGCCCGCGCCAGAGACCCAAAGCCGGACTCATTCACCACAGACAGAGCCTGGATGAAATCAACTTTCTGGTTTTTTTTCTAAGTATTGTTTGGTCCTGCAATACACATATATGTCCACAGGAGGGCGACCGAGCTCCAGGGTGGAGACAGCGGTTGTTTGCTGCAAACTCATCCGCCGAAGGAGCCTTAGAATCGGACTCATTCACCACAGACAGAGCCTGGATGAAATCAACTTTCTGGTTTTTTTTCTAAGTGTTTTCCAACTTTAACTTTTTTTTTCGGGGTCCTGGTACTGACACAGACTACCAGAGGTCCAGGGGGACTTTAACTTTTTTTTTTCAGGGTCCTGGTACTGACACAGACTACCATAGGTCCAGGGGGACTTTAACTTTTTTTTTTCGTGGTCCTGGTACTGACCCAGACTACCAGAGATCCAGGGGGAGTCACGCACCATCTCTGGCCCGTGCCAGAGCCTCAAGACCGGACTCATTCACCACAGACAGACCCTGGATGAAATCAACTTTCTGGTTTTTTTTCTAAGTGTTTTCCAACTTTAACTTTTTTTTTTCGGGGTCCTGGTACTGACACAGACTACCAGAGCTCCAGGGGGACTTTAACTTTTTTTTTTCGTGGTCCTGGTACTGACCCAGACTAC
>JAFEUB010000449.1:20000-32350 GCA_024529925.1 Ophthalmolycus amberensis
TCGGGGGAGTGGCGAAGCGCTGACGGGTTCAGCGCTTCGTGCTGCTCGAGGTGCCTTGGTTACCACCTATGAAAATGGCCAAAATCGGGAGAGGGGGGTGAAGCGCTGATCATGTCAGCGCTTGGTGCTCGAGGAGGTGCCTTGGTGACCCCCTATGTAAATGGCCAAAATCGGGAGAGGGGGGGAGAAGCGCTGGTCCTGTCAGCGCTTGGTGCTGCTCGAGGAGGTGCCTTGGTGACCCCCTATGTAAATGGCCAAAATCGGGGGAGTGGCGAAGCGCTGACGGGTTCAGCGCTTCGTGCTGCTCGAGGTGCCTTGGTTACCACCTATGAAAATGGCCAAAATCGGGAGAGGGGGGTGAAGCGCTGGTCCTGTCAGCGCTTGGTGATCGAGGAGGTCCCTTGGTGACCCCCTATGTAAATGGCCAAAATCGGGGGAGTGGCGAAGCGCTGACGGGTTCAGCGCTTCGTGCTGCTCGAGGTGCCTTGGTTACCACCTATGAAATGGCCAAAATCGGGAGAGGGGGGTGAAGCGCTGGTCCTGTCAGCGCTTGGTGATCGAGGAGGTCCCTTGGTGACCCCCTATGTAAATGGCCAAAATCGGGGGAGTGGCGAAGCGCTGGCGGGTTCAGCGCTTCATGCTGCTCGAGGTGCCTTGGTTACCACCTATGTAAATGGCCAAAATCGGGAGAGGGGGGTGAAGCGCTGGTCCTGTCAGCGCTTGGTGATCGAGGAGGTCCCTTGGTGACCCCCTATGTAAATGGCCAAAATCGGGGGAGTGGCGAAGCGCTGGCGGGTTCAGCGCTTCATGCTGCTCGAGGTGCCTTGGTTACCACCTATGTAAATGGCCAAAATCGGGAGAGGGGGGTGAAGCGCTGGTCCTGTCAGCGCTTGGTGATCGAGGAGGTCCCTTGGTGACCCCCTATGTAAATGGCCAAAATCGGGGGAGTGGCGAAGCGCTGACGGGTTCAGCGCTTCGTGCTGCTCGAGGTGCCTTGGTTACCACCTATGAAAATGGCCAAAATCGGGAGAGGGGGGTGAAGCGCTGGTCCTGTCAGCGCTTGGTGATCGAGGAGGTCCCTTGGTGACCCCCTATGTAAATGGCCAAAATCGGGGGAGTGGCGAAGCGCTGGCGGGTTCAGCGCTTCATGCTGCTCGAGGTGCCTTGGTTACCACCTATGTAAATGGCCAAAATCGGGAGAGGGGGGTGAAGCGCTGGTCCTGTCAGCGCTTGGTGATCGAGGAGGTCCCTTGGTGACCCCCTATGTAAATGGCCAAAATCGGGGGAGTGGCGAAGCGCTGGCGGGTTCAGCGCTTCATGCTGCTCGAGGTGCCTTGGTTACCACCTATGTAAATGGCCAAAATCGGGAGAGGGGGGTGAAGCGCTGGTCCTGTCAGCGCTTGGTGATCGAGGAGGTCCCTTGGTGACCCCCTATGTAAATGGCCAAAATCGGGGGAGTGGCGAAGCGCTGGCGGGTTCAGCGCTTCATGCTGCTCGAGGTGCCTTGGTTACCACCTATGTAAATGGCCAAAATCGGGAGAGGGGGGTGAAGCGCTGGTCCTGTCAGCGCTTGGTGATCGAGGAGGTCCCTTGGTGACCCCCTATGTAAATGGCCAAAATCGGGGGAGTGGCGAAGCGCTGACGGGTTCAGCGCTTCGTGCTGCTCGAGGTGCCTTGGTTACCACCTATGAAAATGGCCAAAATCGGGAGAGGGGGGTGAAGCGCTGGTCCTGTCAGCGCTTGGTGCTCGAGGAGGTGCCTTGGTGACCCCCTATGTAAATGGCCAAAATCGGGGGAGTGGCGAAGCGCTGAACCTTCTGCGTGGCAATACTCTGTTGTTTTCACAAGAGGATTTTCGAGGTTTTGGTAGTCCCACTATCCAGGCGTTAACAGGCCAAAATGGCACCTGTCAATCCGATTTTGAGCATCCTTGGAGCGGATGAGGGACCTCCATGAAGCAACGCTGCCCTTAAGCGAAGCTCCAGCTTAAACAGCCCAAAATGACAACTGTCAATCCGATTTTGAGCATCCCTGGAGCGGATGAGGGACTTCCATGAAGCATCGCTGCCCTCAAGCAAAGCTCCAGCTTAAAGAGGCCAACATGACACTTGTCAATCCGATTTAGAGCCTCCTTGAGGCGGACCCGGGACCTCCATGAAGCAACGCTGCCCTCAAGCAAAGCTCCAGCTTAAAGAGGCCAACATGACACTTGTCAATCCGATTTAGAGCCTCCTTGAGGCGGACCCGGGACCTCCATGAAGTCTCGCTGCCCTCAAGCGAAGCTCCAGCTTAAAGAGGCCAACATGACACTTGTCAATCCGATTAAGAGCCTCCTTGAGGCGGACCCGGGACCTCCATGAAGTCTCGCTGCCCTCAAGCGAAGCTCCAGCTTAAAGAGGCCAACATGACACTTGTCAATCCGATTTAGAGCCTCCTTGAGGCGGACCCGGGACCTCCATGAAGTCTCGCTGCCCTCAAGCGAAGCTCCAGCTTAAAGAGGCCAACATGACACTTGTCAATCCGATTTAGAGCCTCCTTGAGGCGGACCCGGGACCTCCATGAAGCATCGCTGCCCTCAAGCGAAGCTCCAGCTTAAAGAGGCCAACATGACACTTGTCAATCCGATTTAGAGCCTCCTTGAGGCGGACCCGGGACCTCCATGAAGTCTCGCTGCCCTCAAGCAAAGCTCCAGCTTAAAGAGGCCAACATGACACTTGTCAATCCGATTTAGAGCCTCCTTGAGGCGGACCCGGGACCTCCATGAAGCATCGCTGCCCTCAAGCAAAGCTCCAGCTTAAAGAGGCCAACATGACACTTGTCAATCCGATTTAGAGCCTCCTTGAGGCGGACCCGGGACCTCCATGAAGCATCGCTGCCCTCAAGCAAAGCTCCAGCTTAAAGAGGCCAAAATGACACCTGTCAATCCGATTTTGAGCATCCCTGGAACGGATGAGGGACCTCCATGAAGTGTCGCTGCCCTCAAGCAAAGCTCCAGCTTAAAGAGGCCAACATGACACTTGTCAATCCGATTTAGAGCCTCCTTGAGGCGGACCCGGGACTTCCATGAAGCAACGCTGCCCTTAAGCGAAGAACCAGCTTAAACAGGCCAACATGACACTTGTCAATCCGATTTTGAGCATCCCTGGAACGGATGAGGGACCTCCATGAAGCAACGCTGCCCTCAAGCAAAGCTCCAGCTTAAAGAGGCCAACATGACACTTGTCAATCCGATTTAGAGCCTCCTTGAGGCGGACCCGGGACGTCCATGAAGCATCGCTGCCCTCAAGCAAAGCTCCAGCTTAAAGAGGCCAAAATGACACCTGTCAATCCGATTTTGAGCATCCTTGGAGCGGATGAGGGACTTCCATGAAGTCTCGCTGCCCTCAAGCGTAGAACCAGCTTAAACAGCCCAAAATGGCACCTGTCAATCCGATTTTGAGCACCCCTGGAGCGGATGAGGGACCTCCATGAAGTGTCGCTGCCCTCAAGCAAAGCTCCAGCTTAAACAGCCCAAAATGACACCTGTCAATCCGATTTTGAGCATCCCTGGAACGGATGAGGGACCTCCATGAAGTGTCGCTGCCCTCAAGCAAAGCTCCAGCTTAAACAGCCCAAAATGACACATGTCAATCCGATTTTGAGCACCCCTGGAGCGGATGAGGGACCTCCATGAAGTGTCGCTGCCCTCAAGCAAAGCTCCAGCTTAAACAGCCCAAAATGACACATGTCAATCCGATTTGAGCACCCCTGGAGCGGATGAGGGACCTCCATGAAGTGTCGCTGCCCTCAAGCAAAGCTCCAGCTTAAACAGCCCAAAATGACACATGTCAATCCGATTTTGAGCACCCCTGGAGCGGATGAGGGACCTCCATGAAGCAACGCTGCCCTCAAGCGAAGCTCCAGCTTAAACAGCCCAAAATGACACCTGTCAATCCGATTTTGAGCATCCCTGGAGCGGATGAGGGACCTCCATGAAGCAACGCTGCCCTCAAGCGAAGAACCGGCTTAAACAGGCCAAAATGGCACCTGTCAATCCGATTTTGAGCACCCCTGGAGCGGATGAGGGACCTCCATGAAGCAACGCTGCCCTCAAGCGAAGAACCGGCTTAAACAGGCCAAAATGGCACCTGTCAATCCGATTTTGAGCACCCCTGGAACGGATGAGGGACCTCCATGAAGTGTCGCTGCCCTCAAGCAAAGCTCCAGCTTAAACAGCCCAAAATGACACCTGTCAATCCGATTTTGAGCATCCCTGGAACGGATGAGGGACCTCCATGAAGTGTCGCTGCCCTCAAGCAAAGCTCCAGCTTAAACAGCCCAAAATGACAACTGTCAATCCGATTTTGAGCATCCCTGGAGCGGATGAGGGACCTCCATGAAGCAACGCTGCCCTCAAGCGAAGAACCGGCTTAAACAGGCCAAAATGGCACCTGTCAATCCGATTTTGAGCACCCCTGGAACGGATGAGGGACCTCCATGAAGTGTCGCTGCCCTCAAGCAAAGCTCCAGCTTAAACAGCCCAAAATGACACCTGTCAATCCGATTTTGAGCACCCCTGGAGCGGATGAGGGACCTCCATGAAGTGTCGCTGCCATCAAGCAAAGCTCCAGCTTAAACAGCCCAAAATGACACATGTCAATCCGATTTTGAGCACCCCTGGAGCGGATGAGGGACCTCCATGAAGTGTCGCTGCCCTCAAGCAAAGCTCCAGCTTAAACAGCCCAAAATGACACCTGTCAATCCGATTTTGAGCACCCCTGGAACGGATGAGGGACCTCCATGAAGCAACGCTGCCCTCAAGCGAAGCTCCAGCTTGAAGAGGCCAACATGACACTTGTCAATCCGATTTTGAGCCTCCTTGAGGCGGACCCGGGACTTCCATGAAGCATCGCTGCCCTCAAGCGAAGCTCCAGCTTGAAGAGGCCAACATGACACTTGTCAATCCGATTTAGAGCCTCCTTGAGGCGGACCCGGGACTTCCATGAAGCATCGCTGCCCTCAAGCGAAGCTCCAGCTTAAAGAGGCCGAAATGACACTTTTTGAACCCATGTATAGCGTCCTTAGACCCCCATGAATTTTCACGGTGATAGGATTTTGCTAATTTTTTTAAAAACTGGGTTTCTGTAATCGTGCGCAAGGTGGCTTGGTTACCCCCTATGTAAATGGCCAAAATCGGGAGGGGGGGGCAATTTTTGGGTGAAGCCCTGATCCTGTCAGCGCTTGGTGCTCTGAGGTGGCTTGGTGACCCCCTATGTAAATGGTCAAAATCGGGGGAGTGGCGAAGCGCTGACAGCTTCAGCGCTAGCTGCTGCTCGAGGTGGCTTGGTGACCACCTATGTAAATGGTCAAAATCGGGGGAGTGGCGAGCGCTGACAGCTTCAGCGCTAGCTGCTGCTCGAGGTGGCTTGGTGACCACCTATGTAAATGGTCAAAATCGGGGGAGTGGCGAAGCGCTGACAGCTTCAGCGCTAGCTGCTGCTCGAGGTGGCTTGGTGACCACCTATGTAAATGGTAAAAATCGGGGAGTGGCGAAGCGCTGACAGCTTCAGCGCTAGCTGCTGCTCGAGGTGGCTTGTGACCACCTATGTAAATGGTCAAAATCGGGGGAGTGGCGAAGCGCTGACAGCTTCAGCGCTAGCTGCTGCTCGAGGTGGCTTGGTGACCACCTATGTAAATGGTCAAAATCGGGGGAGTGGCGAAGCGCTGACAGCTTCAGCGCTAGCTGCTGCTCGAGGTGGCTTGGTGACCCCCTATGTAAATGGCCAAAAATCGGGGGAGTGGCGAAGCGCAGGAAGCCCCTCCGTGGCGACACTCTGACTTTTTTTTTTTGGGGATCTGGTATTCCCACACGCGCTATCTCCGCGAAAACAAGCACGCACAGCCTCGCCCGTCACGCCGAATTGTAGGTCTCATCGCCCTCTACACGCACGTCCAGGTTGATCGGAGATGCGAGCCTGCGTTCGGCCTCACGAGGTCGCAAAGGGCCGGGATGTCGGGGTTTTACGGGGCCACATCTCCCCGGAAAAATAACGCACAGACGGGACCACCACGCCGAATTGTCAGCCTTGACGTGCTCTCACTGGATAAATTGTCAGACAAATAAAGCGAGCCCCACAGCCGAAGTTAGACGCCTTCAAAGTCGGCGTGTGCACCCTCGATACCTCTGCCGTTTGAGGCTCGTGGTTGTCGATATTTTCATAGCGCTATTTTTCGAAGTATTTTACAACTTTCACTTACTTCTTTCGGTGCTTCTGGTAGTCCACATCTTCATGGTGGTTCTGGTGGTACACTTCATTTTTGGATGGTTATTTCATCCGTATTTTACAACTTAACTTTCCCGGATCTGGGAGTCCAAGGGCCTGCATTTCCGGGTTTGGAGGGGTTTTCCGGGGGCCACATCTCCCCGGAAATAGAACGCACAGACGGACAAGCCCCTCCATCTGTCGGCCTCGACCTGGGCTAACCATAGAAATTACCAGACAAATAAACAGACACCCACAGCCGAAGTTGGACGGGGTCAAAGTCCGCGTGTGCACCCTCGATTCGTGGTTCTGGGAGTGCAACTGGATTTGCATAGCGTTATTTTTCTAAGTGTTTTCCAACTTTAACTTTGTTTTTCCTGGTCCTGGTACTGCCACAGACTACCAGAGATCCAGGGGGAGTCTCTGGCCCGAGCCAGAGCCCCCCAAAGCGGCCTGATTCACACCACAGACAGAGCCTGGATGAACTCAAGTCTCTGGTGTTATTTTTCTAAGTATTTTGCAACTTTAACTTCATTTTCTGGGACTCTATCCCGGCGTCAACAGGCCAATGTCAATCCGATTTACAGTCTCCTTGGAGCGGATGAGACACTTCCATGAAGCATCGCTGCCTGTAAGCCAAAACTTACAGCACCTGGTATTCCCAGGCAGTCCTCCCATTCAAGTACTAACCAGGCCCGGCTGTGCTTAGCTTCCGAGATCAGACGAGATCGGGCGCATCAGAGAGGTATGGCCGTAAGCCATAGGGTTAGTACATGTTACCCAGACAAGGGGCACCTTTCCTGGGCAAAGTACCTGCACAACACCTCCCTGCACCTACCCTCAGTGTATGCACTTAAAGCAGCTGAAAAGCAGGTAAAAAGGGGTAATACCACCCAGAACATGTTACCCCAGGAAAGAGGCTTCATTCCTGGGTAAATTACCTCCAGACCCGCCTCCCTGGAGCACCCTGGACCACCCTGCATCTCCCCACAAGATGTGGCTTAAAGCAGGCTGAAAAACAGGTAATAACACCCAGAACATGTTACCCCAGGAAAGAGGCTTCATTCCTGGGTAAATTACCTCCAGACCGCCTCCCTGGAGCACCCTGAACCACCCTGCATCTCCCCACAATATGTGGGCTTAAAGCAGGCTGAAAAACAGGTAATAACATCCAGAACATGGTACCCCACGGAAGAGGCTTCATTCCTGGGTAAATTACCTCCAGCATGCCTCCCTGGACCAGCCTGCACCCTCCTGCAGCTCATCTCCCCCAAGATGTGGGCTTAAAACAGGCTGAAAAAACAGGTAATGACACCCAGAACATGGTACCCCACGGAAGAGGCTTCATTCCTGGGTAAATTACCTCCAGCATGCCTCCCTGGAACACTCTGCACCCTCCTGCAGCTCATCTCCCCCCAAGATGTGGGCTTAAAGCAGGCTGAAAAACAGGTCGTAAAGGGGTAATAACACCAAAAACGTGTTACCCCAGGAAAGAGGCTTCATTCCTGGGTAAATTACCTCCAGACCGCCTCCCTGGAGCACCCTGGACCACCCTGCATCTCCCCACAATATGTGGGCTTAAAGCAGGCTGAAAAACAGGTAATAACACCCAGAACATGTTACCCCAGGAAAGAGGCTTCATTCCTGGGTAAATTACCTCCAGACCGCCTCCCTGGAACACTCTGCACCCTCCTGCAGCTCATCTCCCCCCAAGATGTGGGCTTAAAACAGGCTGAAAAACAGGTAATAACACCCAGAACATGTTACCCCACGGAAGAGGCTTCATTCCTGGGTAAATTACCTCCAGCATGCCTCCCTGGACCAGCCTGCACCCTCCTGCAGCTCATCTCCCCCCAAGATGTGGGCTTAAAACAGGCTGAAAAACAGGTAATGACACCCAGAACATGGTACCCCACGGAAGAGGCTTCATTCCTGGGTAAATTACCTCCAGCATGCCTCCCTGGAACACTCTGCACCCTCCTGCAGCTCATCTCCCCCCAAGATGTGGGCTTAAAGCAGGCTGAAAAACAGGTAGTAACACCCAGAACATGTGACCCCAGGAAAGAGGCTTCATTCCTGGGTAAAGGACCTCCAGACCGCCTCCCTGGACCAGCCTGCACCCTCCTGCAGCTCATCTCCCCCCAAGATGTGGGCTTAAAACAGGCTGAAAAGCAAGTGATATTGAGGTAGTAACACCCAGAACATGTTACCCCAGGAAAGAGGCTTCATTCCTGGGTAAATTACCTCCAGAACGCCTGCCTGGACCAGCCTGCACCCTCCTGCAGCTCATCTCCCCCCAAGATGTGGGCTTAAAACAGGCTGAAAAACAGGTAATAACACCCAGAACATGTTACCCCACGGAAGAGGCTTCATTCCTGGGTAAATTACCTCCAGCATGCCTCCCTGGAACACTCTGCACCCTCCTGCAGCTCATCTCCCCACAAGATGTGGGCTTAAAGCAGGCTGAAAAACAGGTAATAACATCCAGAACATGGTACCCCACGGAAGAGGCTTCATTCCTGGGTAAATTACCTCCAGCATGCCTCCCTGGAACACTCTGCACCCTCCTGCAGCTCATCTCCCCCCAAGATGTGGGCTTAAAGCAGGCTGAAAAACAGGTAATAACATCCAGAACATGGTACCCCACGGAAGAGGCTTCATTCCTGGGTAAATTACCTCCAGCATGCCTCCCTGGAACACTCTGCACCCTCCTGCAGCTCATCTCCCCACAAGATGTGGGCTTAAAGCAGGCTGAAAAACAGGTAGTAACACCCAGAACATGTTACCCCAGGAAAGAGGCTTCATTCCTGGGTAAATTACCTCCAGCATGCCTCCCTGGAACACTCTGCACCCTCCTGCAGCTCATCTCCCCACAAGATGTGGGCTTAAAGCAGGCTGAAAAACAGGTAGTAACACCCAGAACATGTTACCCCAGGAAAGAGGCTTCATTCCTGGGTAAATTACCTCCAGCATGCCTCCCTGGAACACTCTGCACCCTCCTGCAGCTCATCTCCCCACAAGATGTGGGCTTAAAACAGGCTGAAAAACAGGTAATGACACCCAGAACATGGTACCCCATGAAAGAGGCTTCATTCCTGGGTAAATTACCTCCAGAACACCTCCCTGGACCAGCCTGCACCCTCCTGCAGCTCATCTCCCCCCAAGATGTGGGCTTAAAGCAGGCTGAAAAACAGGTAATGACACCCAGAACATGGTACCCCATGAAAGAGGCTTCATTCCTGGGTAAATTACCTCCAGAACACCTCCCTGGACCAGCCTGGACCACCCTGCACCTACCCGCAGTGTATGCACTTAAAGCAGCCAGGAAAAGTAAGAAAAACCCAGAGAAATACCTCCACAGAGGCTAAAGTAACAAATACACATATCATTTGCATCTCATTACATCCACTTCAAGTGCATGTTACCCCACGAAAGAGGCTTCATTCCTGGGTAAAGGACATCCACAACGCCTCCCTGGACCACCCTGGACCACCCTGCTTCTCACCCCAATATGTGGGCTTAAAGCAGGCTGAAAATCAGGTAATAAAGGGGTAATAACACCAAAAACGTGTTACCCCAGGAAAGAGGCTTCATTCCTGGGTAAAGGACCTCCAGACCGCCTCCCTGGACCAGCCTGCACCCTCCTGCATCTCCCCCCAAGATGTGGGCTTAAAGCAGGCTGAAAAACAGGTCGTAAAGGGGTGATAACACCAAAAACGTGTTACCCCAGGAAAGAGGCTTCATTCCTGGGTAAAGGACAGCCACAACGCCTCCCTGGACCACCCTGGACCACCCTGCCTATCCCCCCAATATGTGGGCTTAAAGCAGGCTGAAAAACAGGTCGTAAAGGGGTGATAACACCAAAAACGTGTTACCCCAGGAAAGAGGCTTCATTCCTGGGTAAAGGACAGCCACAACGCCTCCCTGGACCACCCTGGACCACCCTGCCTATCCCCCCAATATGTGGGCTTAAAGCAGGCTGAAAAACAGGTCGTAAAGGGGTGATAACACCAAAAACGTGTTACCCCAGGAAAGAGGCTTCATTCCTGGGTAAAGGACAGCCACAACGCCTCCCTGGACCACCCTGGACCACCCTGCCTATCCCCCCAATATGTGGGCTTAAAGCAGGCTGAAAAACAGGTCGTAAAGGGGTGATAACACCAAAAACGTGTTACCCCAGGAAAGAGGCTTCATTCCTGGGTAAAGGACAGCCACAACGCCTCCCTGGACCACCCTGGACCACCCTGCCTATCCCCCCAATATGTGGGCTTAAAGCAGGCTGAAAAACAGGTCGTAAAGGGGTAATAACACCAAAAACGTGTTACCCCAGGAAAGAGGCTTCATTCCTGGGTAAAGGACCTCCAGACCGCCTCCCTGGACCAGCCTGCACCACCCTGCACCACCCTGCATCTCCCCCCAACATCTGGGCCTAAAGCAGGCTGAAAATACCTCACACACACCCCCCCCCCCTCAACACTCTTCCACACCCGCCCACCATGCACCAAAACCCCGCAGAGACACCTCCGCAACATACCCCTCTAACCCCGTGCACCACGAGGTCCCGGGCCCCGAAACTTAAGCCCCCTCCCTGGGTTAAAACCCTCCGTCAGCGCCCCCAGAGTTTCGTGGTTCTGGTATTCCAAATCTGGTTTCATGGTTCTGGTAGTCCAAATTTGGTTTCGGGGTTCTGGTATTACAACTTCATTTTATATCGTTATTTTTCTAAGTATTTTCCAACTTTAACTTTTCTTTTCGTGGTTCTGGGAGTCCAACTTTAACTTTTCATTTTCGGGGTTCTGGTATTACAACTGCATTTTCATAGCGTGAAGCGCTGGTCCTGTCAGCGCTTGCTGCTGCTCGAGGTGCCTTGGTGACCCCCTATGTAAATGGTCAAAATCGGGGGAGTGGCGAAGCGCTGACAGCTTCAGCGCTTCGTGCTGCTCGAGGTGCCTTGGTTACCCCCTATGTAAATGGTCAAAATCGGGGGAGTGGCGAAGCGCTGACAGCTTCAGCGCTTCGTGCTGCTCGAGGTGCCTTGGTGACCCCCTATGTAAATGGTCAAAATCGGGGGAGTGGCGAAGCGCTGACAGCTTCAGCGCTTCGTGCTGCTCGAGGTGCCTTGGTTACCCCCTATGTAAATGGTCAAAATCGGGGGAGTGGCGAAGCGCTGACAGCTTCAGCGCTTCGTGCTGCTCGAGGTGCCTTGGTTACCCCCTATGTAAATGGTCAAAATCGGGGGAGTGGCGAAGCGCTGACAGCTTCAGCGCTTTCGTGGTCCTGGTACTGTCCCAGACTACCAGACATCCAGGGGGACTTTAACTTTTTTTTTCGTGGTCCTGGTACTGTCCCAGACTACCAGACATCCAGGGGGACTTTAACTTTTTTTTTTCGGGGTCCTGGTACTGTCCCAGACTACCAGACATCCAGGGGGACTTTAACTTTTTTTTTTCGGGGTCCTGGTACTGTCCCAGACTACCAGACATCCAGGGGGACTTTAACTTTTTTTTTCGGGGTCCTGGTACTGTCCCAGACTACCAGACATCCAGGGGGACTTTAACTTTTTTTTCGTGGTCCTGGTACTGTCCCAGACTACCAGACATCCAGGGGGACTTTAACTTTTTTTTTTCGGGGTCCTGGTACTGTCCCAGACTACCAGACATCCAGGGGGACTTTAACTTTTTTTTTTCGGGGTCCTGGTACTGTCCCAGACTACCAGACATCCAGGGGGACTTTAACTTTTTTTTTCGTGGTCCTGGTACTGTCCCAGACTACCAGACATCCAGGGGGACTTTAACTTTTTTTTTTCGGGGTCCTGGTACTGTCCCAGACTACCAGACATCCAGGGGGAGTCACGCACCATCTCTGGCCCAAGCCAGAGCCCCAAAACCGGACTCATTCACCACAGACAGACCCTGGATGAAATCAACGTTCTCGTTTTTTTCTAAGTGTTTTCCAACTTTAACTTTTTTTTTCGGGGGGGTCCTGGTACTGTCCCAGACTACAGAGATCCAGGGGGAGTCACGCACCATCTCTGGCCCGAGCCAGACCACCAAACCGGCCTCATTCACCACAGACAGACCCTGGATGAATCAAGTCTCTGGATTTTTC